>PVIJ01007805.1:6243-79539 GCA_004024925.1 Scalopus aquaticus
GCGAGAGGGTTCACCAGAGCCAGAGCAGGGAGCAGAACAGGCAGATCAGAAATACACTGCTGAGGGGAGCAGCGGGCGAGGCAGGAGAGGTCTGCCTCGCCATGTGGGATTCTCCCCGGCCGGGCGTCGAACTCGCGTCGCCGCTGCCGACAGCTCCACAGCGCAGCGCTCAACCGCTGCGCCACCGGGGAGGCCCAACGAACAAAAATATTTAAGGAATTTTTTAGAGTAGATGCCAACTATTTTAATTACTATTTAGTAAATTTAATGGTAAAGATAATTTTTTTTCAAAATTTTCACACATAATCCCACTCCTGAAACTAGATTCTGATTCTTCCTGATTGCCTCTAATTTTTTCTAGGAAGATTGTGCCCAGAGTCATCTTACTTTACCCTCAATCTTTGAATAAGTTGTTTTGGAGTTTCATACTGCTTCTTAAACCTCAATCATGCATTCATATTGAAAGCAAAAACTCACTTATAGACCATTACTTAGGTAATCATGAATGTTCCTGAACCTGATTTCTTTTTATCCTTTTTATTTCATTGAACCAAATTATCAAAATACCTACTGAAACCACTGTTGTGGACCCCTAAAATTGATTTTTAAATGCTACCTATTTCCAAATGCTTTTTCTTACTTTCAAAATAAATTTTAGAGCATGTACTTATGTGTTAACCAGAATACATATTAGGCTGCACTAAGAGACCTGAAAATAAAATGCTCATGTATCTAGGTGGGTGATCCAATGCTAACATGGCCACTTGATGGTGCAAAGGGTTGAGCTATGTTCTCACTTACTGTTTTGTATACTGAACATGCAGCATTGATATGAGGTCCATGTAGGTTATGAAGATTCCTCCCCACAACCATATTCTAGCCAGTGGGAAAAAAGAAAGCAATAAAGAAGACATTATCTCTATGATCACAGCTTGAAGTTGTGTTACCATGTTCACTAAGTACAACCTGGTACTGTGGCCTCTCTTCAAGGCAAAGAAAACTAGTAGCAGCTCCTATGAAACTTCTATTATATAGATAAGGGGGTGGGGGTCACAAAATGAGGTACAACTAGTAGTCAATGACAAAATGTTAAAACCAGGGTTGGCCCTCTTGGCCTAGGGGTTGCCTCAGCACTATCATTGCTATGACCTGGTGTAGTGCCAGCCTGTTGTGCCAGCCTGGCACCAATGCAGGTTCCCTATGATAGGGCAGATGAGCAAAGGACGAGTTCTGGAGCCCTAGATGGTTTTGGCAGCCTTTTAATAGTCTTTTGTAGCAAGGCAACCATGTACAAGACAGGCAAGGTGGCCAGGGGGCCAGGAGGCTAGCAGACCTCCTAGGCCCCAGCAAATCTTCAATTTCTTGGGGGTCTCACCACCGCTGCCACACTGTTCTTCCTCATACTCTCTGAGTCTGGTTGGTGCATGTGTACACCACACCACACCACACCACGACTACTTTACTCTAAGATTGCTTTACTACCCCACGCCACACTACGCTAAGCCACGCCCCCCCCATCTGCCGTCAGGCACTCAGGATATAGGCCTGCAGCGGCCCATCCCCAAGGGGAGGGCCGGAAAGCCTGAGAGCTCTCCCACCTACCCTACACCTGGATTAAATTCCATGCCAGGGAGCTAACCCACATATGGCGCGCCAAACTCTGTCTATTGCTGGTGAATCCTCACATCTCCCCACACCTCTATTCTATGCCCTAATTCTTCTATGCAAAAAAAAAAAAATTAAAAAAATTAAAAAAATCAAATGGATTTGAGTTTTAATCCTAGCTTTGTAATTCATTATTATTTATTAGCTATTAGTTTCTACAACTGTCTAAAAACTTCAATATCCTTGTTTTATCTTACTTATTTCAAAGATATAGTGAGGCTATTACACCCAGAATGAATTTAAAGGGTTTAACACTTTGTTAGGAATAAAAAAGATCCAGTCGAGACAGACATAGTTAAGTTGTAACAAAGACTTATTGAAAATTCTGTGTGGAGTAGGGTCTTTACTCACTGAAAGTCTTTAGGTGGGAATAGTTGAGAAGCTAAGTTGTAGAGATAAAGACAGGTAAAAATGGTCTTGATTATTTGAGGGGGTAGTTGAATATGCCAGAACATAAACATGGAACAAAATAGAAGAGTAAAATATTGGGAGCTAATATAGTATTAAGATACATCCCAAATACTTTATTGATCTTTATTTCTTCTTGTCATTTGCTACCAGTCATCAGAGATCAACATTTAACCACTGGTATGAATTAAAGGCAATATTCTGCTTTAATCGTGATTTTCTTATGCTGACTGAATGTGGCAATCACCAGCTAAGTTCAGCAAGGGCAGAGAAATGTCAAAACTCGGGCCAGTTTTTCTCCTCTTCTCATAGCTACTATCTTCCATTAGAATTGATTGAGTTCATGAATTCTACCATTACAAACTCTTCACAAAACATTAAAAAACATTCAGCCTTACTGACTTTTTCTGTAAAATGCAGATGGTACTGCCTATAAAAATCCAAGTGATATGATATACATTAGAATGTTTAGTGAGTTGTAAATTGCAATGCAAAATCACGATGTTGTTAGATCCAAATTGGAGTAAATTTCTGTTGGGGTTGTACAGATCTCATGCTGACATAGTGCAGCAAACATAAGTTTTACTTTACAAAACACTTGTATGTGTTCTGGGTGCCAGGGAAAACATGTGATAAAATTTCCAACTTAGGTACATTTTTAAAATGTCCTCAGAGATTCTTATTTCTAAGAAATTTATGTTTAATCAGCTAGAAATATGAGTGTTGAACCAATAAGCCAAATGAAGATTGGGATACTTATCTTAAATTTAAGTTAGTTTCACATTTTTGAACCTCTAGTGAAGGTCCTAGAGCTCCCATATCTCTGAACATAAGATGTCCTCTGTCTTCATTGTCATTCTTTTCCTAAGGAAATCCTTTTGTATTCTGTAATATATGAAATTCATTGGGGATAGAATTTGGTCTTTTATAGCAAATTCTTATTTATCTACTTTAATTATACTGAACTAGATACAACTCTACTGATACAATCATTTTAGATATTAAAAACAATAACAGGGCCTTCCTGATGGGACAGGGTTAAGTCTCAGTGTTATCAAGCTATCACCAGCCACTGCAACATGAGTTCAATTCCCGGCCAGGGAGCTGACCCACATGGCACTGCTCACCTGCTGCTCCCCTCAGCAGTGTATTTCAGTAGATCTGACTCTTCTGCTTCCAACTCTGTCTGTGGTGAATCCTTTCATTCCCCCTGCAACTCTGACCTTGTTGTGCCAGCCAACTGTGCCAGTCTGTCACCAATGCAGATTCCTATGATTCATGCAGGCAGGCAAGAACAAGTCCTGGAGCAGTTGGTGGCTTTTTAGGTTTTTATTATACATCTTCTGCAGTGAGGCAACCTGGTGTAGCACAGGCAATGGGGCTGGTGTCCGAGAGTCTGACAGGCCTCCCGGCCCCTTGCAAAACTTCACTCTCTTGGGGCTCTCTGGCAGCGTCTTGGGGTCTCTCTGCTGTACCCCGAATGGGCCTCTGCTCCATGCTCTTTTCTTTGCTTCTTCTGCTGCTGCTACTTATAAGCCAGGTCTCTGGCTCAGTTGCGCCCACTCACGCAGGCCCACACCCTACTCCAGGTGCCCGCCATCAGACATGCGTATAGGCCTGCAGAGGTCTATCATTGAGTGGTGGGCGGAAAAACTTAATAATTCCCATTTACCCTGCAGACATACACCCCACTTCTTGTATGCATAAATAAATAAAAATAAATGTTTCAAAAAAGCAGCTCCCCTTCAAGATCTCAATTAGATTATGTTTTGTATACATCATAGGAAATAACTAACTTTAAAAAAATAAATTCTAATATAACCTATTTTTCTTCATACTTGTAAAGGAGTTCTTTTGGCTTTGGGGGTCAAAGAAACATCTTGATTTTATCAGATACTAGTTTTGTTATCTTGATCACATTGATTGAATTTCAGTAATCACTCCTATGCCATTATATATCAGAAAGTACTAAGCAAAATATTTTGTATATACAAATTAATCATTACAAGGTAGCAATAACAGTCACACTCTATGATAGTAAGAACAAGAGCCAAAGTAAAAACTACTTGCAAAAACAAAGAAACAAACAACAACAACAAAAAAGTGTGGCATTATTGTAAATATTAGTTGTCCTGAAACACATTTTAATGTGAACAATGTTACCACGATAATTTGTAGGGGAAACGAAAGAGTCATCAGATTTTTCCACCCTCCCACCAGTGATAGACCCTTGTGGGCCTACACGCATGCCTGATGGTGGGCACCTCGGGCAGTGTGTGGGTGGGTGTGAGTGGGTGCACCTGGGCCTAGAGAAACTGAGCATGAGGGGCGGCATCACAGAAGAAGTGGCAGTAGAAGAAGCAGCAGCAGGGAGCAGAGAACAGACTGTGGCGACAGAGGACCGTTTGTGGTGTTGACAGAGACCATGAGAGAATGCCTGAGAGCCCGAGAGAGCGAAGATTTGCTGGGGGCTAGGAGGCCTGCCAGCCTGCAGGAACCCCCGGTCCCCCAACCTGCCTGTACCTGGTTGCATCACTCAAAAGACCATTAAAAGCCTAAAAAGTGGCAGTGGCAGAAGAAGCGGAAAAAAAAAAAAAAGCCTAAAAAGTCAGCAAGGGCTCCAGGACTCCTCCCTTTACCTGTCTGCCCATCTCCTTAGGGAACCTGCGCCTGGTGTTTTCCTGCCTCTACATAATTATGCCATTAATTAAAAATTCACATTAGACCATTAGACTACTATACTTGCTAGGTAGAATGGTTAGGCAAGAAAAAAAAACATAAAAAGAATCCATATTTTTACTATTTTGCAGGTGTGTAGGGTAAATGAAAGAGGCATCAGTTTCTCTGCCCTACCACCACTGGATTTATTGATGGGCACCTGTGTGGTACTGCACGTGGGCCTCATGGTGGTGTGAGCATGCGTGAGTGGGCACACCTGGGCCTGGAGACCAAGGCTATAAGGGCAGCATCACAGAAGTGAGAAGAGCATAGCAGCAGCGGTGTGGCAGCAGCGGTGAGGCAGCAGCAAATAACAGAGCGTGGAAGCAGAGGACTGTGTGGCGGGTAGTGGTGGAGTACAGGGAAGAAATCATGAGAACAGCTAATAAAAAGAGCCTGCTTGAACCAATGATGAACCTACCCAGTCTGGGATGGTTGCAGAACAAGGTGAAAAGATAATATACATAGAAAACCCTAAAGAGGGGCCTCCTTGGTGGCGCAGCGCTTGAGCGCTGCGCTATGGAGCTGTTGGCAGCGCGCAATGCGAGTTCGATGCCTGGCGGGGAGAATCCCACATGGTGCGGCAGACCTCTCCTGCCTCGCCCGCTGCTCCCCTCAGCAGTGTATTTCTGACCTGCCTGTTCTGCTCCCCACTCTGTCTCTGGTGAATCCTCTTGCCGCCCCACGCCTCTGGCCTGTACCCCAGCTTGTATGTATAAATAAATAAATCTTAAAAAAAAAAGTTAAAAGAAAAAGAAAACCCTAAAGACTCCACTAAAAAACTAATTGAAACAGCAATTGAGGTTATCAGTGTTGATGGGGGAGGGAGAAACTCAAAGTGCGGATGGGTCACAAGAGCCTGTGGTGGAGGACTGTGGGTAGCTTGGTGATGGTTGTGGTGTGCCAAGAAACAGCATCACTTTCTATTATTCTTACAATGAATATCATATATCCTTCCACATATTTTTATTTTAGTCTAACTTGGAAAGAGGCATTATATTTAATATTTCATTAAATTCATCTTCTTTCATCCAAAGATAATGCCCATTTAGAAATCATTTTATATCTATTAAAAATTATGAGACATTATCACAATAATTGCAAATATTTTCAAGCACAATTACAGATGGATAATTACAACTAAAGTATTTTAGATTAGCGCCTACTTTGGTAAACGCAGAAGAATTATTTAGCTATCATGTTTTATAATCTCTAGCACCAAATCATTTGATATTCATTAGGCTTTTATCCATATGGTGATCTCTGATTTTTCTCAAAATATATCAACTCGTTGCTATTACTTCAATTACCAGTTCCAGGTTTGGTTATTATTAACTAAAATTAATACTATTTTTTTAAACTCACTGGATCACCTAACATATCCTAAATGTTGGGAGAAGTTATTCTGGTTTTGTTGAGAAATATTGTAACCTCATAACAGTACTCGTTTTCTTCCCCCAAGATTTCAGATTCATTTCTCCAACAATAAACCTTATCTTTCTATAAACTTATATCTGCCTGGGTTAAAATTTCTTTCTAGTATGAAGATATATATTGCCATTCAGGGGAAGAAATTCTGTGCTTATGAGGATTTTACTCCTGATTACTATTTTTAATTTTGGGCTAGACACGTTTTTGTATTAGTGGAGTCTCAGCCTTGGTCTCAGAGTTTAATTGACACATCCTCTGCATGTATCACTGCTAACATATGAGTGAATTTGGAAGGCTGGATCAATAACTGCTTGCAAAAGAAAAAAAAATGTGTGCAATCCTAATTTTTTTTTATTTAAAGATTTATTTATTCATACAAGTTGGGGTACAGGCCAGAGGCATGGGGTGGTGAAAGGGTTCACCAGAGACAGAGTGGGGAGCAGAACAGGCAGATGAACGGAAATACACTACTGAGGGGAGCAGTGGGTGAGGCAGGAGAGGTCTGCCGCACCATGTGGGATTCTCCCTGGCCGGGCATCGAACTTGTGTTGCCACTGCCGACAGCTCCACAGCACAGAGCTTAACTGCTGCACCACTGCACCACCAGGGAGACCCAATTCTAATATTTTTGTGTACCAAAATTTTTTTTTTTTAGATTTCTTTATTTGTGCATACAAGCTGGTGTACATACCAGAGGCGTGGGGGCTGCAAGAGGGTTCACCAGAGACAGAGAGGGGAGCAGAACAGGCAGATCGACAGAAATACACTGCTGAGGGGAGCAGAGGTTGAGGCAGGAGAGGTCTGCCGCGCCATGTGGGAATCTCCGAGGTCAAACCTCGAACTCGCGTCACTGCTGCTGACTGCTCCACAGAGCAGCGCTTAACTGCTGCGCCACCAGGGAGGCTCCCCCAGGTGTTTTTCTTAGTCAGGTTTTTTGTTATTGTGGGGTGAGTGGGTGAAATAAATATGGATTTAAATGCATAAAATAATATTTCTTTCCTATACATTTCCTGTATAGAAAAAACAGACTCCCCTTGAAGTGTTTACTATCATTAGCAAATTTAGTAGCGACTCTTCAAATATTTAATATCAAATCAATGTTCCAAAACAGAATAAGCAAAATTTTTCTACTTTTAAAGGAAAAACTAAATGGTAATCTCTACATTGGGAAAGAAATAATACATTCTGAAGATTTAAGAGTAGTATATTTCATTTGTTTAGGAAAGAATTATCTTTGTATACAAAATCTCTTAAATCCTATTTTGGTTTGTTCAATATTAAATTTAATTATTTACTATAGGTCAAATAAATACAAGATTTGAATAAAACATATTGGCTGAAAGATCACTTGCTATAGCAGCAAAGTAGAGATTTTCAGGTAAGAGTGGACCGCAGAACATGTTGAAAATTACTGAACACATCATCACTAACGCAAGTCATTTACAGCATGCTCCAAAACAGCCACTCACAATTATGTGATCATTGATTTTCATCCATAAAAAGAGTACACACCACTAACAATTTGGATCAATTGCAAATGTCTGTTTTTTTTTTTAAGATTTACTTTTTATTTTTGCATACAAGCTGGGGTGCAGGCCAGAGGTGTGAGGCAGTGAGAGGGTTCACCAGAGAGAGTGGGGAGCAGAACAGGCAGATTTACTGAAATACACTGCTGAGGGGAGCAGAGGGTAAGGCAGGAGAGGTCTGCTGCACCATGTGGGATTCTCCCCGGCCAGGCATCAAACCCACGCAGCAGCTGCCAACAGCTCCACAGCGCTGCGCTAACCCGTTGCACCACCAGGGAGGACCCGCAAATGGCTAAGTTTTGACATTTTTGTCCACTTGATGACTGATCAATTGTCACAGAAGCATTAAATTTTTTTTATTTTCTTATAGTACTTAAAGTATTGTAAAGGTAGAAAAAATTGACATTGTATAATAAGTCCTTTTGTTTTGTGGGTTTATTTTGCAAGATAAACTGCCTTCTAAAAATTTGAGGTAACATTGGTTTACAATAACGTATATGACTCAGAGTTATGGGATCACATCCTTCCAGTATGTTACCACACCACACCCACCACCAAGGTACCCACACTCCTCCACAATAGTGTATTGGAGTCCCTCCCTTCTATGTGCCTCTCCTTATCCCCTTATGATAGCCTCAATTCTACAGTCAGACTTCTAGGAGTTGTTATCAGTTTTGCTTTTGTCTGACCGTTTGTTTCTCTGTATTCTACATATAAGTGAAACGACCTATTTGTATTTATTCTGTCTTATTTTACTTAGAAGAATTCCCTCCAGTCCCATCAGTGGTGTTACAAAAAGCAATAATTCAATTTTTTATGGTGTAGTAGTTCTGTGTGTGTGTGTGTGTGTGTGTGTGTGTGTGTGTGTGTGTGTGTACGTGTGTGTACCACATCTTCCTAATCCATTCATTTGTCCTTGGAGTTTCCTTGGACATTTAGATTAATTCCATAACTTGCCTATTGTCAGTAGTGCTGCAATGAACACAGGGATACATATATACCTTCAAATTAGTGATTTTGCATTCTTTAGGTAGATATGAGTAGAATTGATGGATTTTATAGCAGATCTTTTTTTAATATTTTGAGAAATCTACATACTCTTTTCCATAGGAGCTGAAGCAGTCTACATTCCCATAGTGTATGAAGGTTCATTTTTCTCTACATCCTCGCCAACATCTGTTGTTTCTGGTCTTTTTATATAGGACATTATCACAAGTGTGAGGTGATAGCTCATTGTAGTTTTGATTTGCATTTCCCTGTTAATAAGCATTTACTTATGTGCTTGTTGGCCATCCATATGCCTTCTTTGGAGAAGAGCAAATTTAGTTCTGCAAATTTTTGGATTAGGTTCTTTGTTTACTTTTTTGTGTTTTGTATGAGTTCCTTTGTAGTAATTGGATATCAGCCCCTTGTCAGATACATGTTGTACAAATATTTTATCCCATTCAGTAGGGTATCTTTTTGTTTTAATGATAGTATCCTTGGCTATGCAGAAACATTTTAGTTTGATGTAGTTCCATTTGCTTATATTCTCTTGTTTCTTTTGCTATTGGAGACAAATCCACTAAAGCAACTGTTGGGAAATATTTTACCTATGTTTCCTTCTATGTGTTTTATTTTAATGTCTTACTTGCATGTCCCATATTGAATTAAATTTTCTATGTAGTGTGAGAGTGTGGTCTAGTTTCATTCTTATATATTTCTGTCCATTGTACTCAGAACCATTTGTTGAGGAGAATTTCTTTTCTCTGATGGATACTCTTGACACATTTGTTTGTCAATATAAATGTGGGTTCATTTCTCAACATTCAATTCTAATCTATTAGTATGTTTATATATTTCATCCTAATACTGTACTTTTTTTGGTTACCATAGTTTGTAGTGTAGTTTGAAGACTGGATGGCTGAAACCACCCTTGTTATTCTGGTTTGTGAGAATTGTTGGGGTTATTTGTGGCCTTCTGTGATTCCAAATGAATTTCAATAATGTTCATTCTATTTCATTCAAAATAGAGTTTAAACTTTGATGGTGCTTGCATTGAATGTGTGTTTTGCTTTTCACGAGATGACTTTTACAATGCTAATTCATCCAATCCATGAACAGGGAGCATCTTTCCATCTTTCCATATTTTTTTTTTGTGTGTTTTCTCCTCTTGCTTTTAATAATGTCTCCTATGTTTAATTGTGTAGGCTCTTCACCTCCTTTGTTAAGTTTATTCCTGGGTATTTAGTTATTGCTGATGTGACTGCAAATGGAATTTTAAAATTTTTTTCTTCTAGCTCATTTTTTGTATATAGGATTACAGTAATATGAAGCTGGAAATCAACTACAAAAAGAAAGGAGGAAAAACTGGAGATGAGTCCACAAAGATGTTCCTGAAGTTTATGCCATAGAGTATTTTCTATGTTTTTTTTTGTTGTTTGTTTTTTCCTGTGTATTGTATGGTGTCAGATTTTATATCTATCCATTTTGAGTTGATTTTCATGTATGTTGTGAGATAATGGTCTAGTTTCATTATTCTGCATATGGCTGTCTGTTTTTTTCTGTACCATTTATTGAAGAGGCTTTTTTTTTTCAGGGCATATACATTACTCCTTTGCTATGTATTAGTTGCACATAAATGTATGGTTTTATTTCTGGGTTTTCAATTCTATTTTAATTCATCTATGGGTCTGTTTTTGTTCCTGTACCATGCTGTTTTAATAATTATGGCAAGGAAAATAAAGAAGATAATAAACAACTGGGGCAATATCAAACTAAAAAGTACAGTAAGAAAGACAGTGACCAAAACAGAGAGACATATTACAGAGAGAAAATATTCACAAACCATGCATCAAGTAAGGGAATTGATATCAAAGTTCTACAAGGAACTGATACAACTCCACAAAAATCAAACAACCCAATTAAAAAATGGGTAGAAGACCTAAATAGGTACTCTACTAAAGAAGACATGCAGATGGCCAACAAATATATAAAAATATGCTGACCACCATTTCATTATTGAAATGCAGATCGAAACCACAAAATGTTACTATCTCACACCTGTCAGTTTGGCCCAAATCAGAAAAGAAACAGGGGTCTCCCCGTTGATGCAACGGGTTAAGCACAGCACTATGAAGCTATCTGCAGCCACAACACAAGCCAACAACTCCCAGCCAGGGAGATTCCCACATGGTGCAGCAGACCTCTCCTGCCTCACCCTCTGCTCCCCTCAGCAGTGTACTTCAGTCGATCTGCCTACTGCTCCCCACTCTGTCTCTGCTGAATCCTCTTACCACCCCACCTCTTGCCTATACCCCAGCTTGTATGCATAAATAAATAAATCTTTAAAAAATAAACAGAAAAAAGTGCTGACAAGGTTATAGAGTGAAATAAATCCCCTCACACTGTTGGTGAGGATGTAGTCTGGAGCAACTTCTATGGAAAGAAGCGTGGAGTTTCCTCAAGAGACCAATAATGGACCTACCATATGATCCAGCAATTCCACTTCTAGGTATCTATTCAAGGAACAACAACAAAAATGCCACTAATTTGAAAGGAAACCTGCACTCCTATATTTATAGCAGCAGTATTCACAGTTGTCAATATTTGGAAACAAGCTAAATTCCCCAGAACAGATGGATGAATTAAGAAAGTGTGGTACATACACACAATGGACTACTTACTCAGTTATCAAAAAAAAAAAGATAAACTAATAGCATTTGTGGCAAAATGGATGAAACTCCAAGGGATTTTTCCTAAGTGAAGTGAGCCAGAAGGAGAAAGGTAAATAACAGATGATTTCACTTATATGTGGAATCTAGAGAGGTACCAAACAAAGGGTTAGTGAAAGACAAACTTTAAGACTAATCCTTGAAAGCAGACCATCGATCTGAGAGATTCAGGAGTGGAGGGGCAGAAGTAGGAAGAAAGAGCGAGTAGGGAGTGGCATGGGGGGCAGAGACACAGCTGAGTGTGATGTTGGACTGATGGCAATTTGATGATGGGAAATCTATGGTAACTTCACCTTAGGAGAGGAATTCTATATTTAAAAAGATAAAGATATTTAAAAAATATCTGGAGCCTAATGAAAATTAAGACACAACCTACCAGAATATACTGGATATGGCACATGCAGTACTTAGGGGTGAATATACAGAAATTCAGACCCACATGAAAGAACAAGAAAGTGTTCCACTAAGAATCTTACTTATTACCTTAAGAATATAGTAAAAGAAGAACAAACAAAACCAAAAGTAGAAGTAGAAGGAAAGAAATATTACAAATTGGAATTGAAATTTAAAAGAAAATCCAAAAGCTCAATGAAACAAAAAACTGGTTCTTTGATTAAAAAAAAAAAAAAAGAAACCTAGAGCTAGAGCTAGGTTTTATAAGAGGGAAGAAAATTCTTATAAATATATGAGAAATAAAAGAGAAGTTACTACAGACATCTCAAAAATACAAAGGCTCATATAAGACTACCATGAACATTTGTAGGCAAGTAAGTTGAATAAAACTAGAAGAAATGGACAAATGTTAGAAATATAAAATTTTGTGATACCAAATTAGAAAGAAATAGAAAACCTGGAGAGACATGTTGCAAAAAGTAAATTGAAATATTAGTTAAAATCTGCCAAAAAAACAAAATTCCCTGAAACCCCAGAGTTTCATGTCTGAGTTTTGCCAAACCCTCAAAGACAGATACCTATCCTTCTCAAACACTTCCAAGAAAACTGAGAAACAAGTGTTCTTCCAAACATATTTTATGAGGCCAATGTTAACCTGACATCAAAACCAGAAAAGGACATTACACAAGCAAAAATCGAACTACAGAGCAATAACTCTATTGAACACAGATGGTAAAATCCTCAATGAAATTTTACCAAACTAAATTCAATAAAACATAAAAATGAGCATACATCATGCCCAAGGTGAATTTATTCTAGGATGATACCTGGACATTGAGCAATGTGATTCAACATATGAATAAAAGGAAAAATAGAAATCATATAATATCAATAAATACATACAATAAAAATCAATATCCACTTATGATATAAATCTTACCAAATGGAGATAGATGGAAAATATATCAACATAATGAAGGCCATATACAATAAACCCATAGCTGACATCACTCTTAATGCTGAATACTGAAAGCTTTTACTTTAATATCAAGTGCAAGACTAGGATGTCCATTGGCACCACCACTATTTAACATAGTATTGGAAGTCTTAGCTAGAGCAATTTAGCAAGTAAAAGATGTAAAAGGAAGCCAAAATGGTAAAGAAGTAAAATTATCACTATTTGCAGATGACTATATATATATATATATTTGCAGATATCTATAATAGATAGATAGATAGATAGATAGATAGATAGATATAGATGTATACATAGCTGACACCACTGGTGTCTATCTATCTATCTATCTATCTATCTATCTATCTATCTATCTATCTATATATATATATATATATAGAGAGAGAGAGAGAGAGAGAGAGAGAAGCTTTTTTACTGAAGGTTTACTCTACTAAAAACTCATTAAAACAATAAGTCGGTACAATAAAATGGCCTGCTATAAAACCAAACTACTAAAATAACTATTTTTGATGTGAAATATGTTTTTTCACAAACTGAGTAATTTCTACCCCCTCGCTACCATGAGAAAATTTTGAATACAAAGAAATGCTTATAAATTGTTTTAAACTTTATTTTCAGCACAATAATTCAAGTTATTGCTATATTTTCTACAGAGTGTTTTGTTGTCTTAGAACACAATAAGTATTGTATTTTGTTAGCTGAGCAGATATCTAAAACACAACCCGCCTCATCCAATGAGAAAAGAAAACCTTACTAATATGTTTCCCTCTGTCCTCCTCTGTTACCACTGAACAGTAGGCCTCTTTGCTTTGTTTCTCCTCATCTCCCTTGCTCACCTTCTTCAAAAATTAAAGTGATTTCATTCCTCTCATGAAATAGGTTCTAGTTTGAACTTTTTTTTTTTACATTTTAGAAGACAGAATTATTAGGAAAAGGAGAAAGAAAAAGAGAGGTACCTGAAGAGTCACAGGTAGCAGGAGAGCTGCTATTTTGAGTATCTTAAAACTTATGATTAATCATATGCTTAATCTTGTGACATAAAATATTTACTTTTTGAGGAAATAAAATGTTTTATGAATTCCTCCTATTTTAACTGCTAAATGCTATAGAAGTTAAAAGTAAATTTTCCTGGAATTTTCTGTAGGAATATTGATAATATTAAAGTAATGAAATATAGATATTGAGCTAAGAATTTTAATAGCAGAACATAAAGTCTTCTCAGGTGGTCTCTAGCTTCATTTATCAACAAGTGGAAAAGTATATAGATATAAAAGTCATACATATTTTGTCATGGGTTCTAAGACGAAACGGACCACATGCTACAATAAAGTACACATAAATAAGATCATTATGTTTACAATTTAGTATCATTCATAAAGTTGTAATGGAACTAAGACTTCTCTGGTGTCTTTCTGTGCAAACTAAAAGCCTTTAGCATGGAAGACTGAGTCCTACGCTAACGCTCACCATCCGCATTGTCTTGCTTTGTGCTCATTAAACCAAAAATAACATCAACACATATTTATCAGGCACCGGTTACACTGGTCAACAAATTTTTACAAGTCATGTTACTGAAATTAAATTAGTCATTTCCTATCAATTTGTACGTGCTCAACACAAATATGACAGTCAAATTCTAATTTTGGCTCTAGTTTTTTTTTTTTTGTAATCTGCAACAAATTGATGTTTACTCACGAAATGCACACCAATAGTAATAGGCCTACGTTTATAACTGTGAAAAATCAAGTCATAGTGACATCGGGCAGACGGGGTTTGTTCTGTCCCTTCGTGGTTGCCAACTGAAACCGGGGCAGACGGGCCACAAATGCCCAGGCTCTGAGACAAGAGCCACCAAAAAGCCCCAAAAAGCCAAAAGGCCAAATACAACAAAGGACAGCGCCTGATGACAGGTCACTGTCTGTGGGTTCTCACCCATGCGCACAATTGCAAGAGACTTCAACCTACAGGAACAACCAACATGGGGTTTATTTTACAAACAGGGGAAACAGAGAGCTCACTGCATCCTCAAGTGGTGGCCACCTCACCCAGAATGCATCGGGGATGGCAGCTCTTTGGGAGGTGTTGGGTTAGACCAACAAACAGCTCCTTGGGACACCAGGCCCAGGGCCTCTGGGGATCCTTTCAGGCTATGTCAGAGAGGCCGAGTCTCTGCAGAGTCCTTCAGCTTCTCTTCCTCCTCGGAGGACAGCTGCTGGATGCTTCTTTTCTTCTTTCGTCCTTGGAGGCCAGGTATGGACTTCTTTCTTCTCTCTTCAGAGTCTGGAGCCGTTGTCTTTCTTCTCCTGGGGGCTGGTGTCTTCGTCGTCATCTTCTCCTGTTCTTCTCTTTTCCTCCTTCCTCTTTTTCAGTTCTTCTCTTTCCCCCTTCCTTAGGTCTCTCAAATCATGGCTTATATCCTCTCCCAGAGTACCATCCACAAGTCTGATTGGACCATTTTCAATCCTGGACCTAATTAGACCGACCCATCAGCTGATCCATTCAAAATGGCAATTACTGGGCAGGAACAACTGCCATAACTGACTTATGGTGGAGCAGCAGGCCTACCCATTAGCTCCTTGCACCTGATTGGTCCGTTCAAAACGGCAGTTACTGGGCAGGAGCAACTGCCATAACTGCTCTGGAGCAGCGGGGTAAGAGGCCCCACCGCTCCTGCAGGCTCACACTGCTAAGGCAGCTTGGTTCCAGTAGCAATAGACCACTTCTCAGATTTCTTTGCTTGTCTTGTACAGCTGTTCAGCAATAGAATATATGGAAGATGCTTACATTGTGCAAAAGCACAGCCTTAAAACTCACTTTTGAAGAGTCTAGAAATAGTGTCCATTCTTGCTGTCATGAGTGATTTCTAAGGCATACTGAGGCCCTCGATATCAGAACTGAATACCAAAGTACTTTCCTTTCTGAAGAATGGCTCCAACTGCTGGTGGCGCTTTTGATAGAAACCAATTGTGATATCTTTTTCTAGAAGATTCCATTGTTGGAGTCTTGATTCTAGCAATTCTGCCTTGTTCTTGGATAAGTCCAGATCACGAACCAGGTCATTTAGTCCTCTCTGTGTTAGTCTGTGTGAGGTTGATGATGCACCACAGTGAAAATCTGGATCACTGCCTGCTGGTAGAACAGGAGAAGAACAGGTCGACTCACCCTTGTCCTCATCAGATGAATCAAGAGAATATTCTGCTGGAGGGTCTGGAATAGGAAGTCCCTCACCATGTGGAACTGGTCTCAATAGACGGGATGTTTAAGTAGACTATTCTTGACTTCTTATGCTTTGTTATTCCCCTGGAAAGAGGAGGAACCAAGCAGAATTAACAGTCTTTTATGTGGTTGCTTAGCTCTCTCCACATCATGGAGACTGCCAATGGCATTGATGGTCTTTTGCCATTGAACCACTGTGAAAGCTGTGCGGTACATGTAGCACAGCATATATGCGGGGCCCAAGGCTTGTTTTGGTCACCAACCTTGGATCCAAAGTAAAGATGAGAAGCCTTCTTCACTTGAGAAGTGATACTTTTCTTCTGGTTGGCAAATGTCACTGCCCCATAAATAGAGAAAAATGGTCCATGCTATTAACACACTTTCAGTGCATGACTGTTCTGTATTGTGCCTAAATGGATATAATAATAACAGTTCAATGGAACAGTAGCTTAAACTGTCTCGCACAAAGTCTGAAATATTTTCAATGCTCAACCTTTCCGACAGGGCTTTCTATAGTGCACTGCTGACGTCAGCTTACTTCAGCACCCACCTGGCAGTTGTATTGCATTGCATCAGAAAATGATGCAATCAACTCTGGATGATGTGTGCATGATGGTATTATGCAATGCGATGCAATATTACATCATTCTAGGCTGATTTAGGGTGTTGTTGTAGTCCTCCTGGATAAATTTACACAGTGAAACATATAACATGAATTATGTGAAATATCTTCAACACAAGAGCTAATAAAAAATTTTCAGGGTTATATTCATGTTCAGCACACCAAGATACTACAGAGTAGTGCCTTTTTAAGTCAGTAATTATCTGACTGTTGACCAGTGTTACTGCTCTTTTTAGGTTATAGGAGGCATAAAGAAAAATATTATTTTGTCTACCCAAAATTTATCTCAGTTGTTTCTTTTGTTTTTCTGAGGTGATCAATTTATAGAAAATCAGAAAGAAAGCTGTTGAAAAGGAGATAAATTGAACCAAGTTCAAATTTTATGTTGTTATTTGTCTGCCTTAAGACATTTAAACTATACTTCCTGCAACTCATTGATCAAATACTCCTGTTTCAGCAAACTCTGAAACTATATATTCTACATTATATTGTAAATATGACAGTTCTCACTCTCTTTGCCTTTAAGTGTAGAACTGTGCTTCTGATATTCAAACCTTCACATTTTTTTTTGATACTGCTTAAACACAGCAGTGGTTTCCTTCCTTTGATAGTAAAAAACTTATTCCTCTTGATACCTAAAACAATGTAGTAACTAAATTTCTTACCTTTTCTTTACTAGATCCTGCCCCAAGTTCCTAAGATTCTACACATATATAGAAGAGTTACAGTATCTTAATCTGAAATATTTCATTTTTAAATTTCTAGAGAAAAATTGCGGACCTCCTGGTGGTGCAAGGAATTAAGTCTCAGCACTATGAAGGTACCACAGTCACTGTAGTAGCAGTTCGATCTCTGGCCAGGGAGCTTCCCACAAGGCACAGCGGACCTCTCCTGCCTCGCCCACTGCTCCCCTCAGCAGTGTATTTCAGTCTATCTGCCTGTTCTCCCCACTCTGTCTCCGGTGAATCCTCTCACACCCCCACACCCTCTGGCCTACACCCCAGCTCTTGCATGCGTAAATAAATATATATTTAAAAAATAAATTTCTGCTGAAAAATTGCTCTAATATCTTCTGAGAATTAATCTTTTTATTTATTTTTTTTCAAACATCCCTGTTTATTTTTTCACAATGTAGGATTTCTCCTATCAGGTGCTACCACCATAGTTTTCCTACCACCAAAGTGCCCATAGTCCTCCACCACACTCCATTCCACCATGCTCTCCTCCCAGCCACCTTCTCTACTCTTCTGCCTCTCTCTCCCAATCCTGTCTTGGATTTATGATCTACTTTCAAGGACCAACCTTACTGAGAAATAACCTTTCTATGACTCTATCCGGAGTGCCAAGTTCTAATAATAAATAACAAATAAAGTAGAGTAACTAGGTTTAGAATAGTATGACTGGAAAACAAATAAAAGTTTATAAGATAAGAAATGAATCTCCGAACAAAAATTTCCAATACAGATGTGAGCAGTGAAACATGGATTTGGGCGCAGGACATCTGTAGAGACTATACTTATAGGAGCGCTGGGAACATCCATAGGAAAGAGATAAAAGGAGAAAAGTTTGATATAAAACTGTAGTGAAATATTATCATTTAAAAAATGACAATTTTAAAGGAATTTCTTTTAAGATATGACAATTCATTAATCAAGAAGAATAATATAGTAGGAAGAAATATTAAATACTTAGAAAATTGAAATGATTTGTAAACCTTACTCACCCAATTTCCACATTCCTCAGTGTGGAGATTGGATAAAGCTCTACTCCAGAACTCTATCTCTAATAAACTCTCTGTTCATAATGACAAATGTGATGACTATGAATCATCTTTTGTATTTTCTTTTCTTCTTTTTCTCCATTATTGCTCCCAAACCCTCATTAAATTATGTGACCCCAATATACTTGGAATAACTCTTGTTATCCTTAGAGCCTCACTATGTAGTTTCTCAGGCTGGTTGATTCATTCTAGGTAACTCCAATACAAATACATATTAATTTTTCATTCTAACTATATCTTCTGCTTAAGGCTTTGATTTTCTTCATATTATTTCCTAATTTTAAAAAGTATTTTTGTTATAGCTCCAAATCACACATAGGTATCATAGTCCATATTTGGTTAAGGAAAATGATAGAATTGATAGAATTCAGTTAAACATGATGAAGGATTGGCAAATAGAGAATAAATAGCTCATAAACCCTTAACATATGTCAATATACAAATGCTTCAATACTGAAATGATAACAAGAATTTTCTCTTTCTCCTTCTCAGGGCATTCATATATTTTGACAAAACAAAAAATAAGAGTGGATTTTGTGAAATTATCTTGGGAAGGAACTGTAAATAATGAATAGTGGCTATAGTAGAGGTTTGGGTAAGAGGCATATCCTGTAGATTAACAAATGTAGAATATTAGGAGAGACTACACTGAGTCCTGATAAAAATATTTCTTGAATTTTAATGAGTGAACATTATAAAAATGAAAATGTCTTAGTTATGTGTACACCTTTATTTAGATTGATCACTCTCAGACTTGTGACTTCTGTTGCAAGTGATGAACATCTCAAAGGCATTTACTTTCAGTGATACCAATCAAGTTCAAAGAAGAATGTGTAGAAAGTTTATAGGCATCCCAGGGAATGATATATTTATGACTACTGACTGCAGTCCTTCTAATAGAACTGTTCACAAAACAACCAGAATGTTGAGAAATAGTGTGGTATTTTGTATGGCTATAGAAAGAAAAAACAGATTAAAGAGAGTAGATCTAGTCTTTACCACATGTATGATTAAAAAAAAATCACTGAATTTTAGAATTATACTGAAATTTTGAGCTGATGTAGAATATTCAGACACTTAAAAAAACTTCATTTAAGTATAATTTACTGTAAATTATTTAATAATTTATAAAAATTTCCCCTTTTAGGGACTCCTTGGGGGTGCAATGGGTTAAGCGCAACATTGTGGAACAGTCAACTGTGGTGCAAGAGCTCGAGTTCAGATACTCAGCCAGGTGATTCCCACATGGCACAGCAGATCTCTCCTGCCTTGCCCGCTGCTCCCATCAGCAATGTATTTCAGTCGATCTGCCTGTTCTGCTCCCCACTCTGTATCTGGTGAACACTCTCACCACCCCACACCTCTGGCCTGCACCCCATCTTGTATGCAAAAATAAATAAATCTTAAAAAAATTCCCCTTTTAAATGTACAAATTATTGAATTTATTTTCTTTCTTTTTGTAAATTTAGACTTGTGCAGTCACCACCACAATCAAGATTTAGTACATTTCCATCTACCCAGTAGAATCCCTAATGCCCTTTTAAAATTAAAAATGTCCATTTGAAATTAACCTCATTCCCAATATCTGTTGTAGGCAATCTATTTTCTGTCCCCATAGATTGCTTTTTTTTCTTTGTTTTTGGAATGTTCATGTAAATCAATCCATACACCATGTGAGATTTTGACTCTGGCTTCTTTTAATTAGTACCATATATACAAGATTCATCTATGCAGCACCATTTATCAGTACTAGGGATTATTTTTTGTTGTTGATAGTATTCTACTACATAGATATACCACATTTTTTCTTCTTTCACCATTTGATAGGCACTCAATTCTTTCAATTTTTTTCATGATTCATAATGCCACTATGAGTATTAGTATACTAGTCTTTGTGTAGATAGTGTGTGTTTCCTTCTTTCAGGTAGATATTTAAAAATATAATTACCAGATTCAAAGGTAAATTTAGGCTTAATCATTTTGTTTCATGTACATTGATTCTCTGCTTTTAAGTAGAGTGTGCCATAATTGTTAAATATTTCTAATGACATTTTAACCTCCAATAACTTTTTAATTTCATTTATTTATTTTTATTCAGTCACACCGTGTTTTAAAAATATTTTTTGGCAATTATTTTCCCTCTACCAAACGACCAGTGTCCATACTCCATCATACTTCCTCATCAATCCCCTCCACCTTTCCTCTTTTCCCTTTGGTAACCATTATCTTCTTTTCGCCAGGTTCAAATTTTTATTTCTTCTATTTTTAGCATGTAGTTGTTTTATGATATTTACATTCTGCAAATAAGATCATTTCACTCAACAGTCACATGAAAGTCCATCCATTTTGTACCAGATGCCACTGTTTCATTGTTCTTCACAACGGTGTAATATCCCATTGAATATAGGTTCCACTGTTGCTCTATCCATTCATTTGTTGAAGGGCAGTTGGACTGGTTCAATGGTTTGACTGCTGCTATGTGCATATGCAGATACACCTTTTGTGTTAGATTTTACAAGTTATTTGATAAATACCCAATAGTTGTGTGAAACAGAACTTCCATTGTTATTTTCTTGGGAAATCTTCATACCATTTTCATCAGGAACTGGGCCAGCTTGCATTCCTACAAAAGTGGATGACAGATCCTTTTGCGCCACAACTTCACCAACATTTTCAATTATTTTTCTTTTTATATGGACCATTCAAACAGGGGTGAGATAGAATCTTAGTGTGGATTTTGATTTGCTTTTCTCTTATAATAAGTGACATTGAACATTTTTTAATATGTCTCCAGCCTTTCTGTATGTCTTCAATGTAGAAGTGTGCATTGAGGTCTTTTGCCCATTTTTTTTTTTTTTTTAATTTGGAGTCTGAGCCTTCATTGGTATCCTCTTCTCATTGATTCTGATATTTCTTGTAGTTTCCTCATTTTTCCATGGACTTAATGCTCACTCTTCTTCTAAATGTGTAATTTTTTTCATTTGAGTCTTGTATATATGATTTTTTCTTCTGCCTTTCTAATTCTATTTAAAATATTTGTCTGCAGTTCCTTTAGAATCTCTTTTTATGATCTTTTAATATATTCATTCTCTATATCGAAGAATCATCTTTGTTCCTGGATCTCCTTTCTGAGACCTTGATTCTGACTATCTGCCTTTGATTGATTTTTCAGTTTCTAATTTACAATTTTTAATATCATTGTTTTGAAGTTGACATCACATGATTCTGTCCTGGGACTTCTTATTTTGTTTTCTCCGTCTTATGTTGAAATGTTTTCACTTTCAAGGCATGTGTATTGCCTTATTTATAGCTATTTATGGGTTTGTATGTGGTTAGGCCACTGGGGATTTATATTTATTTTGCTTGTCCTCTTCTTAAGTCACTTTGGTGTGAGGTGTAGGTAAGAGGGGATGTCTAGTGCTTTAATACTCAATCTTGGTTTGAGGCGTGATGTTAGTCACCTCAGTCTCTTATTTTGTTCTGCAGTAAGATATATTCTGTACTTTGATTTTCTCAACTGCCGCTTATGCAGACTGAGAAGTAGACGTAACTTTTTTTTTTCCTTCTGGGAGTATTTGTGAGTTCATTTTAAAGTTCTTTTTTTGGACTTTTTAATGGGATACTACCTGATTTGTACTAAATTTTTTCTGACCTCCTCTTGGAGGGGAGGGGAGAGGGAACTTTTAGTGCCTGCACTGCCTCAATTTTGGGATTCCCAATTCTTGGGTCAGGATTTGCTGATCTGCGTCTGCACTTGGTTGATTTGGCCCACGCCCACTTTCTTGTCAGGAATATTTCTCCAAGGAAATTTGTAATGTCATGTGTTTCCCTCAGTGTGGCCCTAACATTCCCCCTTCCTTTCTCCTATTCTCTCCTCTCACTGACCACCAACACTATTTCTTCAACTCCCTGAAGGAGTACTAGCCATGTGTAGATGGTTCAAAGTATCTGGGTTTTTCTAGGAGAACATATGAGTTTTTTCAATCAGTGTTTTCAAGGGAAAGGGTGATTCCAGCCTCTTTATTCTGCTATGTTGTTCAATTTTTGGTGTGTGAATCTATTTTGTAAATTATTAGAATAGACACTCCAGCTCTCCTATGGTAATAATTTCCATGAATTATCATTCCCAATTATGTTGCATTCAATTTACTTATAGCTTATAATATAATCAAATTTTAATTAATACATTTTAATTGAGGTAATATTTGGATACCCCATCAGGTATTGCCACCATAGTGCTCCCACCACCAAGCCAGTCAAGCACCAGAGTCCATTGTGCTTTTTTACATCTTTGTTCTTACCTCTTATCCAATTCTTCAACACTTTTGAGCTTAAGTTATGTTGTCAGTTATTAAGGGTTAGTTATTAACCTTTGCCTTAGCTGGCTCTTAGTTTATTTACTTTATGTTCCACATCTTAATGACACCAGCTTATGTTTATCTTTCTCCTTCTGCCTTATTTCAGTAAGTATTAGCCCTTCCAGCTCCACAAATGTCCCACAAGTGTCATGAGCTTGTCTTTTTAATTGCTGCATATTGTGTTGTGTATATATACCTCATCTTCTTGATCCATTCACATGTTTGGAGGAACTTACACTTTCCGTAATTAGGTATAGTAACTAGCACTATAATAAACATGGGAGTGAAAAAATTTTTTTCAATTAGTGGTTTTGAACCTTTTGGGTAGAGTCCTAAGAGTGAATCACTGGGTGATATGTCAGATCCATTTTTTTTTAATATTTATTTATTTATACAAGCTGGGGTATAGGCCAGAGGCGCAGGGCGGCGAGAGGGTTCGCCAGAGACAGAGCGGGGAGCAGAACAGGCAGACTAAGGGAAATACACGGCTGAGGGGAGCAGCGGGAGAGGCAGGAGAGGTCCGCCACACCATGTGGGAATCTTACCGGCCTGGAGTCGAACTTGCGTTGCCACCTCCGACAGCTCCACAGCGCAGCATCCAACTGCTGCGCCACCAGGGAGGCCCTGTCCTTATTTTCTTGGTGAATCTTGTTACATATTTGTCATTTTATTTTTTTCCCCAAAGACCCAGCTTTTGCTTTCTGAGATCTTTTGGATTGTCTGCTTACTTTCTACTTCATTTAATTTTGTTTTGATTTTTATAATTTTTGTTATCACTTTCGGATTTATTTGTTCATTTTCTACTACCTCAACTTGAGAAAACGTTAATTATTTGAGCTTTATCTTGTTTTCTTGATGTGAGCCTGTATTTTCTTCTGAGAATTGACTTTGCTTCCTCACATAAGATTTGGATAGTTGTATGCTCGTTCTCATTTGTCTTGAGGTATTTTTCAATTTTGTCTTTGATTTCCTCATTAACCCAGTAATCTGTCACTAGCATTTTGGTCAGTCTCCATGTATTAAAAGATTTCCCTGCTTTCTTTTGATAGTTGATTTTTAGTTTGATGCATTTATGTTTTGAAAAGATGCTAGATGTGATTTCAAATTCAATCTTCATGAATTTGTTTATATTTGTTTTGTATCCCAGAATCTGATCTATTTTAGAGAATGCCCCATGTACACTAGAGAAAAAAAATCAAACAAACAAAACAAAACATGTATTTTGCTCTCACAGGGTGCAATACTCTGTAAATATATATGATGTCCATGAGGTCTTATTCTCCATTTAAGACTATTGTATTTGCTTATTTTCTTTAAGTGATGTATCCATTGGTGAGAGAGAGGAGAGTGTTGAAGTCTACTACCATAAATGTGTTTTTTGTTTGTTTGTTTGTTTTCACAGTTGATAGCATCTGTTCCCCCCCCCTTTGTTTTGGTGCTCCCTTATTTCCTACATATATGTCAATGTCATATCTTCATGAAATATTTTTCCCTTAATCATTCTATAGTGTCCTTCCCTTTAACTTTTTTAACTGGATACCTATTTTACCTGATACAAGTATGTCTCTATCTGCCTCTCTTGAGTCCATTTGCATGTAGAATTGTTTTCCAGCATTTACGTTGAGCTTATGTTTGTTTTTGGAGTTTAGGTGTGCCTACTGGACATAGCAGAAGATTGGATTCTGTTTCCCAATCCAATTAGATACTCTTTGCCTTTTAATTGGTGAGTTCAGTACATTTACTTTTAAAATACATTTACATTTATTTGTTTACATTTAAAGTACATGTGCATTAAAGTATATTTACATTTACATTTATTAATATGTGATAGTCTATTCCTCCCATTTCATTCTTAAATTTTGTGGGTTAGTCTTTTCTTGCTCATGTGTACATTCCTCTTTTTGTAAGTTCTTTTCCACATTTCTTAGAGAGGTTATTTAGCCTTTACCAACTCCCCGTGTTTCTCTATGTCTGAAAGTGCCTTTATTCTTGCTCCATATGTGAAGGAGAGTCTTACAGGATAAAGTTATCTTGGTTAGCAGTTTTTTATCTTTTAGTGTTGGGAGATTGTTCTACTTTTCTCTTCACTTTTAGTGTTTCTTCAGAGAAATCTGATGTTAGCTTGATCAGAATATCTTCAAAGGTTATCTGCTTTTCCCCTTTGACTCGGCCCGCGAGTCCAGATCATCGTTGCACATGAGGAGGAAGCAGGGAGCAAGGGACAGGGGTACGCGAGAAAGTGGAGACAAGACAGGAGGTCTGATCAAGTCTCGTTTATTGTTTCGGGGGAAGAGCATATATAGAACGCAAGTCACGGGGAGGTTACATTAGGTGACGCAGGGTGGTTCGAGGTCGGGGATTGAATGAGAGCGCGGCACGGGAAACAATGGGACGGTCCTGCTGACCTCAGTTTGGGAAAAATGTACGTGGAACGGGGAAACAGAAATCTAAGGCAGTCCTCATGGAAACCTAACCTTATATGGGCAACTCAGGCAATTAGGGCCGTAACTCACCGCTAGGGGCCATCTTACCGATGGCTCCTGACTCCCCTTGCCAGCTTTAAGATTCTTTCTTGATCCTGAATTCTTGAAAATTTCACTACTCTATGTCTTGTGTCAATCCTACTTTTTTAGGTATGCTGGGGTTCTTTCAGCTTCCTGGATTTGTGCATTTACTCTTATTTCTAGATTTGGGAAAAATTCCTCCATTTTTTCTTTAAATACATTTCATGAACCTTTCTCACTCTTCCCCCTCTGATATATTCATTATTCTTATTATGTCTTTTCCCATGGAATTGGATAATTCTCATTTTTCTTCATTTATCTTACTTCATTTCTCTCTATTTCCATATTCTTTGTACATCTGCATTTTCAATTATCTAATTCATTGTCTCACCTTTTCTATTTTATTTCTGTGACTTTCTCCTAAAGTTTTCATCTCCTGTATTTCTCTTTTTAAATCTTAAAAAGTGGATAAATCCATTTTATCTTACTTAGAACTTCATTTTCTGTATTCAGTTCATTTGTGTCATTTTTTTTTAGATTTATTTTATTTATACATACAAGCTGGGGTACAGGCCAGAGGCATGGGGTGGCGAGAGGGTTCACCAGAGACAGAGTGGGTAGCAGAACAGGCAGATCAGAAATACACTGCTGAGGGGAAGAGCGGGCGAGGCAGGAGAGGTCTGCCGCGCCATGTGGGACTCTCCCCTGCCGAGCGTGGAACTCGCGCGTCGCCGCTGCCGACAGCTCCATAGCGCAGTGCTTTACCGCTGCGCCACTGGGGAGGCCCTCATTTGTTTCATTTCTAAGGCCAGTCAGTTGTATTCTGAGTTTTCTTAGAGTTCTTTCATTTCTTTGAATTTCTTTATAATTCAATTCTAAATTTTGTATCTGATAGGGAGAACCTATCTTCCATGTCTTTGAAGGTGGTTTCTGGAGATTTGCTCTTACTGTTTCTGTACTACTTCCTTGAGGACTCATGATACCATTTGTTGTTGCTTTGCTTTTTCCTATTACTAACTTTGAGCTCAGTTTGCTGTCTGTGGGGTTTCCTTGGCATGGTTCTTCCCCTCTCCCCCTGTAGTGGTCTGGGGTTTCAGTTATTTATTGTTAATATTTCTCCATTATATTTTTTAAAATGCATCTGATCAATATTCAGAGACTTGATACTATTGTTTCAAAAATTTTATCCAAATTTAGCATTATTTTTGGTGAAGAGAATTTGAAGAACTCCATACTCAGACATAGTTGACATCCCCACCTTGACTATTCAGATTTAATATACTATTTAAAATAGACATTGGTCTGTTCTTAATGTCTTTTCAGAGATGACAATTTTCCATTCGGATTTCTCACTAGCCTTTATAAATATAACTTCTAGGCATGCACAAAATCCTTTTGTGTTATTTACTCTTTCTTTCTACTTCTTCCATCACATATCTCCAATATTAGGTTACTTAGGAATTCAAAGTGTAAAGACTGTGTTTCAGTGATGCTCCTGGAATATCTTTTTTATCCTATCCTGTGCAGTAGGGGCTACAGGAAAATGAACTCAATACTAGAGAAATTAGAATCTAGAGATGGAGAGAGACGGTCCAAATATAGAATTTAGTCAAAAGACTCAAGTAAAAGTTCAAGACATAATAAATCTAATTCTTTAGATCAGTTGACTTATACACTCCTATGCTTTAAACTAATATGAACCGGATTTCTGTCTAGCACAAATGGATTTTTTCCTTATAGTACCACAGTACTCTATGTACTATGAGTACTCATAGTACTCATAGTACTCTTTAACTAAACTTATAACACTTTTAATATTGTATTTATATTTGTGAAAGTGTTTCTTCTTCAAGATGGTAGGTGATAAGAATGGGATATTTAAATTCATTTTCCTCAACATTTCCATTTCAATAACATATTTGTAATTTTCCCTCAAGCTTCCAGTAACTTCTGACTAGCGTGGTGATGCCCCACTGTGTGTAATCTTATAGGAGACAGTATCTTATGAAAACAGAATTAGATTTTTTAAAAGATTTATTTATTTATGCATACAAGCCGGGGTACGGGCCAGAGGCATGGGGCGGCGAGAGGGTTCACCAGAGACAGAGTAGGGAGCAGAACAGGAAGATCAATGGAAATACACTGCTGAGGGGAGCAGCGGGCAAGGCAGGAGAGGTCTGCCCCACCATGTGGGAATCTCCCCGGCCAGGCATCCAACTTGCGTCGCAGCTGTTGGTTGCTCCACAGCGCAGCACTTAACTGCTGCACCACCAGGGAGGCCCGGAACTGAATTAAATTAAGTCAAATTCTTTTTCTTTCATTCTCTGAAAACCAAGGTGAAGTGTGATGTCAATGGAGCCAAGCAAATGTTTTCATTCTTATCTTTGAATCATGGTTTAGTACAGAGAGGATATTTCCCCCTACCCTTCTGGATTCCTCTGGCACTGGTCAAGCAACTGTTTTAACACCAGCCAAATTCCAAAGTTAAAAGAATCAAAATGAAGACAGTTATTGCTTGAGTTAAAAAAATGTAATAAGTGCCTGGAGAGTCAAAGACAAAGGAATGAAATTCGCATGACAATTCATAACATGATGACCATCTAGTTTGGAATGACATCTTGCCCAGCGATGTAGATAGTTTTTTTCTGATAAAAATTTATTCGTGACAAAAATCCTCAGTCTGGTTAAAATCCCCAATTTTCATTATTCTGAGTAGTTAAGAAAGTGCTAAAAATATTCTTGTCAGTTCTACAGGGCCTCAATGGATCTTAGTTCAAAATGTCAATGTGACTTGTTTGGGGAATGCCTATTTTGAATATCTTTGGAAGGTCTAGACTTAAGTAACACAGAAAATTTGAGAGCAAAAATCTATCTTATAGCAAAAGTAGTGGTATCTCTTAAGAAATGTGATATCATCCTGACCAAAATGTTGAATGTGTTCAGGTAATCTCTTGGGCATCTTTGTCTACAAATTATCTTTCAACCCCAGATTTGAAACATCAAGTTTGTTTATTTTATGTGGCTTTAATGTACTTCCAACAAACTTTCTTTTTGTGTGAGACAGTAAAATTTGTTAGCATTACCTGCCTTCAAAAAATAGATATTTTTTTAAAAAATGATTTATTTATTTATGCATATAAGAGCTGGGATGTAGGCCAGAGGTGTAGGGGGTGAGAGGATTCATCACAGAGTGAATGGGGAGCAGTACAGGCAGATCTACTGAAATATACTGCTGAGGGGAGCAGCAAGTGAGACAGGAGAGCTCTGCTGTGCCATGCAGGAATCTCCCTGGCCGGGGATAGAACTTATGCTGCAGAAGCTGCGGATAGCTTCAAAAGCTGAGACTTAACCCTTTACACCACCAGGGAGGACCAAAACATACCTTAAAATCTTTTGGTTAGTGTAGAAAGAGTGTCAATAAATATCAAGCTAATAAATTTTGATAAAGATAAAATTAGAAGAAAAGATTGTGTTTCTGTTTGGTTTAATTTTTTTCTTTGTACTGAATTCAGATCCATAAATGTACATTTAAAGGCATTGTATTGTCTTTCTCATGCATATAGATATGAGTACAACACTAATTTAGTTCAAAATTCTTACAGTTAACAACGTCTAAGAGTCAAATTTAAAGATAAAAGGTAAGTCAACAATTAGTTAATTTTGCCTAGAATACCATTTTTGCCAGAATTTTTAGTAACTAAACATGTTATTTCTGGAATTATTCATTCACTTAAAAATATTTACTGAGGGCCTTCCTGATGGTGCAGCGGGATAAGTCTCAACCTATGACGCTCTCTGCAGCCACTGAAGCATGAGTTCAATCCCCAGCCAGGGGGATTCCCACATGGCACAGCAGACCTCCCCTGCCTCAACCCTTGCTCACTCAGCAGTGTACTTCAGTTAATCTGCCTGTTCTGCTCCCTGCTCTGTCTCTGGTGAATCCTCTCACCACTCCACTCCTCTGGCCTACATTCCAGTTCTTGTATGCATAAAAAAATAAAATATTTAAAAAAATATTTACTGAGATCTCTTAAGGGCGTTGGAGATAGAGCACAGTACAAGACAGTCAAACCAGAGCACAAAGGGAACTCGTGTTGTAACAGTTCACTTATTTACCAAAGAGAAAATTCAAATACACAAAAATTGTGCTTTTATTTAAAATTATCTAAACAACTTTAAAATGAGAAAATGTTTACAACAATTTGGAGTCATAAAGGTTCAAACCTTTCATATATAAAGATATTCATAATAAGGATTCCCTGATGGTGCAAGGGGTTAAGTCTCAGCATTATGAAGTATCTGAAGCTACTGCAGCACAAGTTCAATTCCTGGCCAGGAAGATTCCCACATGGCGGAGCAAACCTCTCTGGTCTCGCCCGCTGCTCCTCTCAGCAGTGTATTTCAGTCAATCTGCCTGTCTGCTCCTCACTCTGTCTCTGTTGAATCCTCTCACCACCCCACACCTCTGGCCTACACCCCCATTCTTTTATGCATAAATAAATAAAACTTTAAAAAATAAAGATATTCATAATAAATCATAAAACAAATGCTTACTCTTAAATTGAAAACTATGTATTATTCATAAATAATTAATAGAATTGCAAATTACAAATGAGTATATAAAATCTTTGTAGTAATAAGATAAACAGCAAAAAAGAACAAAATTTTTTCTTACTGAATTTGTGCTAACTTTTTAAACAGTAATGCTAAATATTAATGACTATTTAATTTAGTCAGGTATTCTCAGACAATATGTTTGTAAGCATTGACAGAATTTTTATAGAACATTTTTCTCAGCAACATATTCACAGCAACAGCTTTAAATTTTCCTTTAATGCAGTAATTCTCGTTTGCAGACAAACATAATAAATACAAAATAAAAGTAACTGGAAAACAAAAAAGAAAAATCTCTAAATTCAAATCTTTTAAAGTTTTTCTTTCTTCTCAGAGTCCTCTAGCTTCAATTCCCACTTCTATCCTCATTTTAGTAACAAGATGGCTTCATTTGTTAGTGTGGATCAGCAGGCTTCCCTGTGATGACAACTACATCTAATTTTATTTAGGGTAATAATCTAATCAAAAGCCTTTTTCCTCTTTCTGGTACATTAAAAGTCTTCTCAAACACTGCTCACTTTTTTTCCACTGGGTTTTCTAGTTTCTTGTTATTTGAAACTGAAAGTGGATACAAATATTCTGTAACTTAAGATAGCACTGCTCAATGCTGTGAAAATATTACCTTTCACAGTTTCATTTAAAAAATAACTAAAGCCATCAATTCAGGTATATTAGCATATTTCATTAGAGAACTGTTATCATTGTGTAACCAGGAAAAAGGTTAAAATGCCCTTTTCCTGATAATGGTCTGTTTTTGAGAAAGCACAGTAATTACAATAATAGCTATCAAGATTTTTGAGACTTAATAATCCTTAGTCCTTCCTCTTCATGGAAAATTGCGTTTTGATGTCTTCTTTGAAAATAAAATTATTAATAAGAAATAGTGTGCACAAAAATATAAAATGTAGAAACAATTTTTATTCATTAAGTATGAAGAGGGAGACAGGAAATATAAAGTCGAAGAATAAAACAGTAACAGAGGAAACATTAGGTCAGCATCATCAAGAATATTTCACACAGCATAGTGTCTTTATTATGAATTCTAGATTCATCCAACTATTGCAAATGGAGATGCTTTTTGAAGTAAATAACACTCTTATTCACTTTACAATTCAAAAATCACAAAATTGCTAGTACTAGCTATGCCACAAAATGACTTACTCTTTTCTTTTTATCTTTTATAATGTAATGGTTTCAGTACTCACTAATAACCTGGATACCAGTCTCAAAATGAAGAATTCTGCATTGTATGCTTGAAGCAAAGACTCAGGAACTGTAGCCTGCACTCTCATCCAAGCTCCACTATTTGGGGTCCTCTTTCTTTCCCCTTTTTAAAAGATTTATGTATTTATGCATACAAGCTGGGGTGTAGGCCAGAGGTGTGTGTGTTGGGGTGTGTTGGGGGGTTGAGAGGATTCACCAAAGACAGAGTGGGGAGTAGAACAGGCAGATCAACTGAAATACACTGCTGAGGGGAACATTGGGCAAGGCAGGAAAGGCCTGCTGCATCCTATAGAAAGCTCTCTGGTCGGGATCGAACTCGTGCTGCAATGGCAGCTGACAGCGTCATAGTGCTGTGACAACACGTTGCGCCACAGGGAGACCCAAGTTTCTATTTCTTTAAGATTTATTTATTTATGCATAGAACTGGGGTGTAGGCCAGATGTGTAGGAGGTGAGAGGATTCACCAGAGTGGGGAGCAGAACAGGCAGATCTACTGAAATACACTGCTGAGTGGAGCAGTGGGTAAGACAGAAGAGGTCTGCTGTACCATGTGGGTTAGCTCCCTGGTGGGGGTTTGACCTAAGGCCAGAATGGTGATAGAGCTGAGACTTAACCCTTAGGTTACCAGTGACATCCTGAAGTTTCAATTTTTTGTAGCAATTATGCACCAGGTATTTTATAATTTTTTTTTATTTGACCAGGCCTTTTATATGTATGTAAACTAATGTTTGGAAAGCTCATAGAATGCATTCAAAGTCATATAAGTAATACATAGGTTTCTTTGATTTAAAGCACCAACATAACATAATTTTCTTGATTTTTCTACTGGTGACCAACATAACATAATTTTCTTGATTTTTCTACTGGTTTATCATTGAAATGGTTCCTTGAATTTGCATGAGAATGAACATTTAGTTGCAAATAAAGCAGCTTGATGTATTTTTATTTATGATCTGTTTTTTGGAAGTTGATAATGCAAACACATAACAGGATGCATAGAAATATTACCTGGGACTGTAAATATTGGACAATGAACAAAGCTAAGGTGCTGTCAAGGATACTTGAGAAAATCAGTCAAATCAAGATAACTGTCAATAGATTAAGTATGAGGGAACTTAATTCTTCTTTGTGTTCAATGTGACAATCATTCAAAGAAAACAACCATGAATACAGGGGAATATGACAAATATAATCAAAGAAAAATCAAGCTGCAATAAACACAGGAGTGCAGGTTTCCTTTCCAATTAGTGTTTTTCTTTTTTTAAAGATTTATTTATTCATGCATATGAGAACTGGGGTGTAGGTCAGGGTTTGGAGTGGTGAGATGATTCACCAGAGACAGAGTGGGGAGTAGAACAGGTGGATCTACTGAAGTACACTGCTTAGGGGAGCAGCAGGTGAGGCAGGAGAGGTCTTCTGTGTCATGTGGGAAGCTCCCTGGCTGGGGATCGAACTGGTGCTGCTGTGGCTGTGGACTGCTTCATAGCCTGAGACTTAACCCCTTGCACCACCAGGGAGACCCCTATTTTACTTTAAATAGTGATTAATAGGGACAAATACTTGAACATCATATTGAATCTCCTTTTCTTTCTGAAAAAGTGTGAATACCATGAATAAAATCTGTCAACACACTGTTTTTAAGGTACTGTCTCTCTCTCTCTCTTTTCTTTAAAATATTTATTTATTTATGCATACAAGCTGGGGTGTAGACTAGAGGTGTGGAGTGGTGAGAGTATTCTCCAGAGTCAGAGTGCGGAGTAGAACAGGCAGATTGACCGAAGTACACTGCTGAGGCGAGCAGCAGGAGAGGCTGAAGTCTGCTGTGCCATGTGGGAAGCTCACTGACCTGGTATGGAACTTATGTTGCAGTGGCTCTGGATAGCTTCATAGTGCTGCACTTAACCTGTTGCACCACCAGGGGGGCCTTGAGGTAATCTCTTGATTTGTAAAGCAAAACCAGGTTCTCAGGCTATAAGTTATATAAGAATTACCTAGGAAACTTGTAAAAGCTGTAAATATCTGGATTCCCTTTAGGGAGATTTTGATAGTAGAAAACTTCCTTGAGACCAAGGAATCTGCAGTTTAACAAATGCCTCAGGTGATTCTGGTGAAATGGTCCTGGAACACATTTTTTCTGAGCTCTGCTTTATAAAACAGTGACTTGCGTCACAAACTACTAACCTAAATGGTTCTTTCTTCCACATTCTTGGTACCCTTGGCAGTCCTTCTATGCCCTACTTATCTTTGCAGTGAAAGTTTCATGTAGTAGTCAAATTTTCAATTAAACAAAATTCTACTCAAATTTAAATCACACACACCATTAATCACAGATACTAAGCCTGCTGGCCGAATAACTTCTATGTTTCACATCAGAGATGCTTCATTTTGGTGATGAATTAAGAGATAACTATGACGTGACCTACCTGCTTGTCACTAGCTGTCATGAATATTTAAGGAGTGTGTGATGCTAGCGTGGAGAATGAAAGCAGATAAAGACGTATAAGGGGAAAGCAACTAGATACTATGGCAGGCAGATCAAAAATAGCATTTCATCAGTGGGCAGTATATTGATCTAATTCTCAGAGTTTACAGTTAAAGAATTCAATTTCATAAGAATGGCTCAAATTCAGGATGGAGGTGAGAAAATGATTTAATAACAACTAAATAATTGTAAATAAAAAAGGATATTGCAAGAATGATGACTGCTGGTCCTCCCTGGTGGCCTAAGGGTTAAGACTCAATGATATCACCACTATGGCCTGAGTTCAAGTCTCAGCCAGGGCCAGAGAGTTAGCTCACATATGGTACAGCAGACCTTTCCTGTCTCTTTCACTGCTCCCCTTAGTAGTGGATTTCCGTAAGTCCTCCTGTTCTGCTCCCCACTCTGTGTCTGGTGAATCCTCTCCCCCCTCCCGACCTCTGGACTACACCCCAATCCCTCTACACACACACACACACACACACACACACACACACACACACTAATTGATGACTCCTTTTATACAGCATTTTACTAAACACAATCTATACTCTTTATCACATTTCATTTCTATATGAGGTAGGTAATATTATACATACTTGTCAAAAAAACAAACCTTGATTAACAAAAAACTAGTTTAAATGCCTAAGCGACTAGTGAGTAAACCAGAAAGCCAATCCCCAATGTCCCATAAGAACTATAACTAGAAAAGTGACCCTGGAGTATTTTCTTTACGCTAAAATTCTACATGGGAAATAAAATTAATCAGAGCAAGAAGAATTAGTTGAATGAAACTAATAGTTAATGACATCAATCGCCTAAGGCATCCATGGGGAGTGCTGAGGAAATGCTGACCTATTATTTTTCTCAGAGCCCCCTTTTTTCATGCTTTAGCTAAGTGTGCTATACTCAGGAATGTTAATGTCATTGATCTACTTTTTGTTTTCATATAATTCCACTCTAGTTTTGCACTCCTGACCCTAGTCCCCAATCACCTTAATTAGGTGGACCTTTCTCAAATCTCCAGGATAAACTGAGAGACCATTTCACAGGATGAGTTACTTCACTGGACCACTAACCTACATAATTTATTGATTCTTTTAGTAAGGTTTTCAGGGGATTAATATTTTCATATTATTCAAAAGCTTCTTGCTTATGCCCATAAACTTATTACATAAGAGATCAGAACAAGTAATAAGTTTCTTAAACCAAGTTGAAAAATAATTCACTATCCTATTCAATCAATGGATACGTATTTATTGAGGGCTGACTGTATACAAGCAATGTGCTGAGTACTATTCATTCACTTCATTCTGTAAACATTCTTTTATAAGATGAGAAATAGCTAAATGATAAAAACTGAAAACTCATGAAAAGTTTGTTTAGTGGTATATTAAAAACAAAATAGAGCATCTTATAACATATTCCATATAGTCTGCATATTTCGTATGTAGCCTACATATTCCATAGTAAATGACTACAGAAACCTTCTGTCATGTCCTTGATACATTTTTTCTTGAATTTGTGTTTAAATTACATAGAAAAGTTTAAAAGTATAGAGTGTTTCTATATATCTCCCACACAGTTATCTTTAATTTTAACATGCTACTTTGGAAAACTTGTTTCAACTAAAGAACCAACAATGGTATATAATTATTACCTAAACTCTACACCTTATTTGGAATTCACTAGTTTTCTGTCATGTTCTTTTTCAATTCCATGACCCCATTCAGGCTACCAGATTACTTTAAGTCATCATGTGTGATATTTTGTCATATATTCTTATTTTGTTGACCCTGACAATTTTTACTAGTACTGGTGAGATAATTTGTAGATTGTTTCTTAATTTGGGGTTGTCTGATGTTTTCCTCATTTTAGATCTAGAAGAAGACCAAGGAGGTGAAAAGTCATCCTTATCACATGATAGCAAAGATACATTAGTAATAGCTCATGGGTATTCACCTTCATCACTTGGTCAAGTATATGCCAACTTAGTCTATGAGGCATTTACTTCTCAAAGTCATTGTATCACAGCAGTTTGCATAGTATCCTCTTTGGAAGAATGCCATTGAGCACAACTCACAGTATAGCAGTAAGGGGAAGGATGGAGTGTCAATTCCTCTCTCTTGGAGAAAGATGGGTAATCAGATAATCAACATTTAAAAAAAAATTCTTTATAAGAATTGTGTCTCTTATTTCCCTGTTATTTGTTTGCTTACTATTTATTTATATAAGTATAGGCATTTGATATGTGGATATTTATTTTCAAATTTAGGCTATAGTATAAATTATTTTAAACTTTGTTGCTCAAATTGTTACAGCTTTAGCAATTAGGAATTCTTTCACATGATCTCCTGTGTCCCTTCCCCACTGACATGCCTATATCATTTTGTTTGTGAATACCTCCTTACTTTCTATAACACCCTTGATTTTAAATTGATCCCTAATCTTCAGTCACTTTACTCTTATATGAATTGACATTAATCTGTTAAATTAAGTAAGTAATGTTATACTAATGGAAATCACAATGCAGTCAATCTGTTTTTTAAAGAGATGCATTTGTTTCAAATAAATTGGCATATTCTTAAAATGGAAGGAAAGGGTAGAATTCAGATTAAATTTAAATGAAGCAAAGCATAGCTAATCACTTATTGAGTGTGTCTTTTAATCAAACAGATGCACTGATTGTGGGGTACTTAGCTCAAAATTGATGCAAATTCTTACATAGATGTCATTCATGTCCTACAGAACATAATTTAATTTACCACATCCCCGAAATGAATGACGGTCTTGCGAAAAGGATGGAACTTTATTGTAAGTTCCCCTGTTAACCATCTTTTCTTGGATCTCAAAAAAAGTTACAAGATATGGTTCTGGTCTATTTTTGTTCCTTGAGAAATGAGAAATGATTTGATGATTGCATTTCATTTCTACTCTCCACCATCTACTGTACCATTTGATGAGTCAGTTGCTGCTGTGAGATAGCATTTAAGATTTTGTATCCTGGGCCTTCCTGGTGGTGCAGCAGTTAAGTGCCGGGCTGTGGAGCTGTCAGCAGCAGCGACACGAGTTCTATGCCCGGCCAGGGAGATACCCACATGGTGCAGCAGACCTCTCCTGCCTCGCCTGCTGCTCCCCTCAGCAGTGTGTTTCCGCCGATCTCCCTGTTCTACTCCCTGTTCTGTCTCTGATGAACCCTCTTGCCGCCCCACTCCTCTGGCCTGTACCCAGGCTTATATGCATAAATAAATAAATCTTTAAAAAATTTTTTGTATCCCTAACAATTAATGCTATCATACAAATAAACATAATTGTCAACAGAATGGGGCGGCTCAAAATATTTTGGAGTTATGATTTTTTGATTTCCCACAATAAACCAGAAAAATAAGTCATCATTCATTTGACTCTTTAGAGTCAGATGGCAGAAGACCAACCATACCTCTAAGTTTAATAAATTACATTAAGTTTTTCTCTATTTTTAGTGTTTATATTAAAAGTTCTAAGAGACCTCTAAAAAAAAGGTATGATGCAAGACATTCATTTTGTGAGCAAAATATACTGAGTAAATGTCTCCAAATGCTACCTGTCAATCTAACTGAATTTGTGGTGCTCAATTGGAGATAATATGTAAAATTCTATGAATTGATTATCGATATGTGGCAATTTGGGGGATAAGAAAAGAGTTGTTTTAGAAAATAATGTAATTAGATTTTTTTGCATATATGTTGAGGATGTCATGCAGAAAAGAACATAAATTTTTAACTTACTTATACTACCTACCTAAAAATTAATACCCAGCAAATGAATGACTTTTTATTTATCATATGTGGTGGAATATTGCACACAAATCTTAGTACAAATCCCTTTGCCACTACTTACCGGTTTCCTCACCTCACCTAAACCTCTGTTTTCTTCTCTGTTAATAGTTTTAGGGTTAATGTGAGTACTAAAGTGAAATAAATGTGAATGTTTAGTACAGTTTCTAGCAGGTAATTTTAGATCAATAAATATTAATTGTTATAATAATTATCAGTCAGCAAATATACACTAATTTGTTCAATATAGTAACAGCTTTATTTTTTTTTTTTTTCATGTAAAATAATGGAAATTGAGTGCCCAGATCCAAAATCAAATCTACAAATCATACCAAATAGAAACATTCTGTTTAGGATAGTCAGTGTCTTGCTGAAAACAGATCTTCATGTACATGAATCAGCTAAGAAACTTCAATTAAGAAATATTTAGGGCCTCCCTGGTGGCGCAGCGGTTGGGCGCTGCACTGTGGGGCTGTCCGCGGCGCGTGGTGCGAGTTCTACACCCAGCCGGGGAGGGTCCCACATGGTGCAGCAGACCTCTTCTGCCTCGCCCGATGCTCCCCTCAGCAGTGTTTTTCTGATCTGCCTGTTCTGCTCCCCACTCTGTCTCTGGTGAATCCTCTCGCCGCCCCACGCCTCTGGCCTGTACCCCAGCTTGTATGTATAAATAAATAAATCTTTAAAAAAAAAGAAATATTTAAAGGCATGGATTAAAGGGAATCAATAAAAAAATGAATAGGCACAAATTGAGCAGATTTTTAAATCTGTCTCCTGCAATGTGTTTTCTACTGGTCTTGTTACTCTGGAGGTCACTGACTGATACCACTTATCTTTTATTGGAATTTATTTTATTTTTGATTGAGGTAACACTGTTGTACGGCACTGTACATGAATCAGAGTTATGTGATCACACCTCATCTGATGTATGTTACCACACCATACTCACCACCCATATATTCCTCCAACATAGTGTGTTAGGACACCCTCCACACTTTGCTCTCAATCTTCCCCTGCTCCTTTTTCAACCTCCAATTTTATAGTAAAATCTCTATGGTTTGTCTTTGATTTGATTTTATCTGATGCTTTATTTCATTTATTTACATTCCAAACAGAAGTAAAACTATCTGGCATTTGTCTTTCTCCTAGCTTATCTCACATAGCATAATCCCCTTCAATTCCATTTAAGTTATCTCAAATGGCAAGAGTTCATCTTGTTTTATAACTGAGTAGCATTCTACTCTGTGTGTGTGTGTGTGTTTGTACATAAATATATATATTCACATAATTCTTAATAAACTCATCTTTGATATCTTTGATGGATTTAGGTTACATACATAGCTTAGTTACCATGAATAGTGCTGCAATGAACATACAAGTGCATACATTCCTTTGAATTTTTGCATTCTTTTTTTTTTTTAGATTTTATTTTATTTGTACATACAAGCTGTGGTACAGGCCAGAGGCGTGGGGCGGCGAGAGGGTTCACCAGAGACAGAGTGGGGAGCAGAACAGGCAGATCTGCTGAGGGGAGCAGTGGGTGAGGCATGAGAGGTCTGCTGCACCATGTGGGATTCTCCCTGGCCGGGTGTTGAACTCGCGTCGCCTCTGCCGACAGCTCCACAGCGCAGCGCTCAACCGCTGCACCACCGGGGAGGCCCTAATTTTTGCATTCTTTAGGTAGATACCTGAAAGTATAATTGCTGGATCAGGTAGTAGAAATATTCTTAACATTTTAAGAAATATAAATATTGTCTTTCCATATGTACTGGACAGTCTAAATTCCCATCAATAATGTGTTTGGGTTCCTTTCTCTCCACATCCTCACCAAACCTTGTTTCTGGTTTTTGTTTGTTTTCTTTTGATATGAGTCATACCCACATCTTCCTTCCTTCCTTCCTTCCTTCCTTCCTTCCTTCCTTCCTTCCTTCCTTCCTTCCTTCCTTCCATCCATCAGGTTGTATTGGCTATCCAGGGTCTTTTGTGTTTCCATGTAAATTTCAGAAATGCTTGTTCTATTATTTTAAAGAATATGTGTGTGTGTCTGTGTGTGTCCTTTTCCAGATAATTTCATAATACATGCTTTATAAAATTTCTGTGTATTATATAATTATTATGTAGAGAGCATATGTTGAAAATAAATATTTTAAGCTTAAAGCCTAGATTTACTGTAACATTATGTGTTTGGTATCCTGGAAACTGAGAACAATGGGTACGGAAGGATATGTCAGGTATTTGTTTGAAAGTATCTTTGTACACTTGGGATTGATTTTATTCTAAATACTTAAGACTACAGGATAACTTCTAAAACTCAAAGAAGAATTTAATAAATGACAATAACTAGTTTAATTAAATGGAGGAAATACATTTACCTTGAGCTTGCTATAGAATGCTAGATGTACTACTGTAATGATAGTACCTCCACTGAACTTCTACATGAAGCATTAACTAGAACTTTTCTATACATTTTGTAGAAAGGAGTATATTACTACTCATTAATCACTATCTCTTTTTTTAATAATTGTATTTCCCATCATTAAGTGTCTAAAAGAAATAATGTAAAATGTCCAATCTATTTCTTCACATTTTTGCGTTATATGATTTCTTCTTCATATTTTTAGTCAGCACCTACAGAGTTTTATAAAAAGAACCTTTCATCAGGGTGGGAATTAAAATAAATTTGTATTACTTTACTGTCTTCTAATTAATTGAACACTTCATATGCAGATCTATCAAATTTCCTAACGTTTTAAAGACTATGCAATAGAGAATGAGGCTTTTGTCCAGTATGCGTGGTATGGGAAAATTGGATTTATTTTCATCTTGTATGCAATGTCATGGTTTGAAAATCAATGAGGAGTGAAAGCACTGGTAATTTAAAAGTGCTTTGTTTTCATTTCATATGAAATGTCTTTAATATATTGCAAAAAATCTTCCTAAACAAACAAGCAAAATGACATACATATGCATAGAAGACAAAAGTCATATGAATTAGAAACATTCTCAAGTTATTGCAAGCTTGAGAAAAGGAAATTACAACAAATGAGAATCATGTAATAAAAAGTTGGCACTCAGACAAACATCTCAACATGCCATTTTCTTATTAAACCATTGTGCTGGTTTACATTAATAAGACCTGTGTCACTGTATGCATCCCCAGCTACAGCCTCTGAGGGTAATATTTTGCCCACTGTACGGAAACCAAGTCCAAAGGTGTTCTTTGATTCTTTGACATTGTGTTCCTCCTGACATCAGGGCTATGCAACTTGCTGTATTGTTGCATGCTGCACAATTTGTTCTTTTCTCCACTAATCCAATTTTTGCTTCCGTTTTAGAATTTATAGTAGAATCTTCAACTTTGACATTTTTCTAGATCACTTGGAGCATTCATTAAGTAAATGAGGGCAACATCAACAGTTAGAAAATATCTGAAAACATGTAGAAACATTTCATTAATTGTAATACCAAATGAGGGAAGTGTTTATATCATATAGTGCTCAGGGACCAGGACACTAACCTCTCCTCAAAATGAGGTTAATTTTGCTTATTGAAATATTGCCTCTTTCAAGTAATGTGCCAGTGGAGAAATATTATGTTCAACTCTTTTACTAAAATGTCTATTAGCAATTAGATCTTTAAATTTATTCTCATTTTAGATACATTATTTTATTTTTTGCTAGTTTGTTTTATTTATTTTTTGAATTTAATTATCACTTTTAATTGAGGTAATATTTTTATACCCACATCAGGTATTGCCACTATAATGCACCCAACAATAAATCATCCATAGTCTGCCACCATAGTAATTTCTGCTTCCTCTGCTTTTTGTTCTTACTTCTTCTCCACCCATCTCTTCTCTGCACACTTCAGATCTCTAGTCAGCTTACAAGGGTTCACTTTTAAGCTAATCTTTATCTGACCCTTAGTTCAATTACCAATATTCCACACATTACTGTAAACACTCAGTATTTTATCTTTCTACTTTTGACAGATTTCACTAGCATTAATTCTTCCATCTTATTGCCTCAGATACCACAAATTTATCTTTTTTGATCACAGAGCAATATTGCCTTGTGTGTGCATGTGTGTATATATTATTTATAATATATTTTATATATATAACATATTCCATATTCTTGATCCATAATCTGCTTTGAAGTACTTAAGTTTTTTCCATAATTTGACTTTAGTGAATAACACTTCAATAAATATGGGAGTTAAAATTTCTTCCTACTAGTGCTTTTTAAATTTTGGGAAGATTCCAGGAGTGGAATTACTGTGCCATGTAGCAGATGAATGTTTAATGTTTTGAGACCCCTCCATAATGCTTTCCACTAGGAATGTACCAGTTTGCATTCCAATCAGCAGTGTAAGAGAGTTCCCTATTCTCCATATTTTCATCACACCTGTTAATTCTGGTATTTTCAACATGGGCTATTCTCACAGGTGTGAAATGTTATCTCATTGCTGTATGATATGCATTTTCCTGATGATAAGTAATGGTGAACAATTTCCCATGTGCTGTTTGCAGTCTGTATGTCTTCTTTGGAGAAATGCATGTTTAGTTCTTCTGCCCATTTTTTGATTAGGATATTTGTTTTGTTTTTGATGAGTTGTATGAGTTTTTTGTAGTACCACATATCAGTCTCTTGTCAGATTTATAGTGTACAAATATTTTCTCCTATTTAGTATAGTGTCTTTTCATTTTAGTTACAGTTTGGTCTGATGTTGTCCCAGTATTTTATGTTCTCTTTTGTTTTCCTTGCTGTTGAAAGCAAATCTTTAAAAACATCACTGAAAGTTATGTTGTGAAATGTTTTGCTTGTTTTCAACTATATATTTATGATTAAAGATCTTACATGTTCCAGTCTTTTAAACATCTGGAACTGATTTTTTGTGTAGTGTGAAATAGTGGCTTAATTTCATTTACTTGCATGCACCTGTATAGTTTTCTTAAACTCTTTATTAAAGAGGTTATCCTTAGTTCAACCTATGTCCTTGGCTCTGTTTTCACAGATTAACAGTCAATAAAGATGTGAGTTTAAGGTCACCCTGGTGGCCCAGGGGTTAAATCTCAGTGCTACCACCACTATGACCTGAGTTTGATCCCTGGCCAGAGAGCTAACTCAAATATATGGTGCAGCAGACCTCTCCTGTCTCTCCTGCTACTCCCTTTAGTAGTGTATTTCAGTAAATCCTCCTGTTCTGCTCCCTACTCTGTCTCTAGTGAATCCACTTACCTCTGGCACCTATGGTCTACACTGTGATTCTTCTATGCAAAGATAAATAAATAAACAAATAAATAATAAAGATTTTAAAAAGTTGTGACTTTATTTCTGGGCTCTCAATTCTGTTCAATTGGTTTTTGTATCTGTTTTTATTCCAGTATTATCAGTATTATGGCTTTAAAATATAATTTGAAGTCTGGAAGTATGATACTGCCTCTCTCTCTCTCTCTCTCTCTCTTCCCCCACCATTTAGTTATTTTTTGGTCTTGATTGCTTTTTCTATTCAGGTTTTATTGTGATTCTATCTGAATTTCAGAAATGTTTGTCTAGATCATTGAAAAATGCCATTGTTATTTTTATTAGAATTGCATTGAATCTGTACATTGCATTGGGTAGGAAGCCATTTTGACAATATTGATTCTTCCAATCCATGAGCAGAGAAAATTTTTTCCATTTTTTTGGTTAATTCAATTTTTTAAAGCAATGCATTATAGTTTCTCCTTTGTTGAGTTTATTTCTAGATATTTAATATTTTTAGTGTAATTGATAATTGGATCGCTTTCTTTATTTCTTCCTTTTCTCTCTTATTGTTTGCATATAGGAAGGAAACTGATATCTGTGTATTGATTTTATACCCTGCCACTTTGCTAAATTGATTGATTAATTTGATTAATTGTTCTATAGTAGTTTGAGGTTCTCTATTTCATGCTGTCATCTGCAAATAATGGCAGTTTTATATTTTTTCCCAATTTGGATTCCTTTTATATCTTTCTATTTTCTAATTGCTCTAACTAGACCTTTCAATACTATGTTGGATAATAGTGGTGAGGGTGGATATCCTTGTCTTGTAACAGATCTTAGTGGAAAGCTTTCAGCCTTCCACCATTGAGATTATTACAGATGGCTTTGTAGTAAATGGCTTTTATTGTATTAAGGTATTCTCCATTTATCCCCATTTTTTCAAAGGGTTTCATTAAAAATGTATGATGGATCTCATCAAATGTTTTCTCAGCATCTATTGATATTATCATATGGTTTTTATCTTTTATTTTTGTTGATGTGATAAATTACCTTCATTGATTTTGAAGTTATCTTGTGTCACTGGTATGAATCCCACTTGGTCATGGTGGATAATTCTTTTTATGCATTGTGGGATTCAGTTTGCAAGGATTTTATCAAGGATTTTTGTATATGTTCATTAGGGAATGGTCTGTGATTGTTCATTAAGGAATTGGTCCGTGGTTTTTTTTTTTTTTTTTTTTGCTGGCTTTGGTTTTAGTATAATTGTACTTTTGGCCTCATGAAATTTATTTGGAAATTTCCTTCTTTTTCAATATTTTTGAAAAATTTGGGAAAAAATAGGTATTAGTTCATCATTGAAGGTTTCGTAGAATACACTTAGGAAATCATCTGGTCCTGGACTTATGGTATTTGGGAGTGTCTTCAATTACTGTTTCAGTTTCCTTGCTTGTGGTTGGTTTGTTCAGGACTTCTATTTCTTCCCTATTCAGGATCTGATTATTGTATAATTCTAAGAATTTGCCCATCTCTTCTAAGTTATTAAATTTTTTAGTGTCTAGGTGATCTCTATCTTCTGAATTTTTCCAGCAACTGTTGTAATTTCTACTCTTTCATTTATGAAAGATCTATCCCTTGAAGAGTTCTCCTTTTAATCTTAGTGACTGGAGAATGTCCAATGTGCACTTGAGAAAAAATATGTATGCTTCTTTTTTTAGGGGGAAGGGCAATATCATGATATTGCTTATTAATTACTTGTAATCTGATTATTTGCTTAAAGCTAGTATCTCCCTGTTTATTTTCTGCCTAGTGGATCTGTCCATTGTTCAGAGTGGCATGTTAAAGTCTCTACTAGAAATGTGTTTATACAATGCCTGTTTACATAGTTGATATTAGTTGCCTGATATATTTTAGTGCTCCTTCATTTGGTGAGTATATGTTGATGAATATTATGTCTTCATAATGTATCATTTCCATAATTCTTGCATAGTGCCTCTGACTGTCTTGTGTTGCCTTTTTTTAACTGGAAATATGTTTCATTTATATTTAACATGGCTGTCTTTGTCTTCTTTTTTGTCCCATTTGCTTGTAGGATTGCTCTTCCCATTCTTTACTTTGAACCTATTTTTGTTTTTGGAGTTTAGGTGTGACTCCTGGATTCAGGAATGTTGGATTCCCTTTCCTGATCCAACTAGATGCACTATGTCTTTTAATTGGTGATTTTAATTTGTTTACATGTAAAGTGATACTGATTTTATTGAGTGATATGAAAGCCTGTTGCTGCCATTTTGTCTCTAATTATTGTGGTTAATCAATTTCCTTGTTTAGTTCTTTGAGTATGTTATTTACTGGTTTGGATGTGTAAGCTCCTTTCAATATTTCTTGGAAGGATGTTTAGTGTTTGCAAATGCCTTGAGTTTTTCCATGTCTGAGAAGTTCTGTATTTCTGTATCTCTATAAGGAGAACCTACAGGTTAGAATATCCTTGATTGGCAGTTTATATCTTTATGCTTAGTAAAATAAGATGTAGAAAGAGCAGATGATTTCAGTCATATTTGGAAAACAGAGACACAAAACATAGGGTCAGACAAAATAAACTAAGAATAAAACATAAATATGAGTAAAATTATGGTTATGAAAGGGAGGGTAAAGAACAAAGTTGGATCGTAGCCTTATGGATGATAATGGAATATGATAAGAGCCTTGTTCATAGGTACAGTTTGGCACAATACATATCAAGCTGTCTGAAATTATATATCATTGTTATATGCAGTATTTTAAACCAGTTATCTCAATACAATGAAAAGAACATGCAAAAACAAGATAAATATAGGAAAACAAACAAAAATAGAAGTTTGCATTTACATGTAATAGAATATCATTCAACCATAAAAAGGAATGCTTCAACATGGATAGACTTTGAAAAAAGTGTGCTTAGTGAGTTAAAAGAGACCTAGAATAACTAATATTGTTTGATTACATTTATATGAGGTTCCTAGAACATGCAAATTCATAGAGACATTAAGAGGGAGAGGGGGAAGAAAACAGAGACATTTTTTAAAGGGTCGAAGTATGTTGGAGTCAGTGAGAACGTTTTAGCTCTTGATAGTGGTAACTCTGTGAATTTGTTCACAATTGTAAAACAGTTAAATGTTATATTTTATAGTAATAAACATGCAATTTAGTTTTGAAATTCCCTGATCCACAGAAGACCTGAAATATAATAAAATGGTTGTTTTGCGCATTAAAATGTGGATTTTCTGAAAATTTAGCCCTAACTTTTACATTTATAAGTAATTTAAGAGTCTTGTGAGGACAAAACCTGAGAAGACTCTAAAACGGAAGAGTGGCCTTGGAATGTTATAATAAATGTTGGATATGAACTGCTCTGGTACAAATTTTATTTTTTTCTTAAGGGAAAAAGTCATTGTTAATTTGTTGATGATAAATTTGATGGTAAAGCCCAATGAGTTAAGTAGTTAAGAAAACAAGCAAACAAATAATGCAAAACAAAATAAAATCTTGGGAAAAAATGCTGTTTCTCCACTGTTTCTACTTCCTTCCATGTAGTTCCACTACTCTAATATCCTTAACTTCCCTTTGCCTTTCTATTCTCTCTACCCAGGGGAGTAGACATAAATTGGACTGCTTACCTGAGCTCCTCTCTTCCCCTTCCTTTGGGTGTGTGCTGCAAATCACAAACTGAATTCTCTTCTGATCCTTCAAGTAGAAACTTTCCCCTACTGTCTAACTTTGAAATTTGCCTAATTTCATTTGACTTTCCCATTCTTTTAATTGTACTTTGTGAAAGTTAAGTTGATAGTTAAGTTTTCCCTTCTTTGTCAGTTGGTCAAAATTTACTGAGGAATGAAATTTGTTAATTTGGGAATTTCTCTAAGAAATAAATGTTTCTTAAGGATGACTTAAGCCTCAACGTTGAGACCAGGCCTAAAATTTTAGAAAGCTGACAGTGTAAACGTGCTCCTCTGCTACCCTATAAGTGTCCAGGATCACAACAATTCCAAATTGGGTGTATTTGGAACGGCAGGGCACACTAAATTGTGCAAAAGGAAGAAATAGTAATTCAGGGAACATTACACTTTAGGTTAGTAACAGGGGGGAAGAGTTGCCACCCATAACCTGAAGGGGCAATGTAGGGTTAATTGCTGTCTACTCTCCTGGTGGAGCCTTGTGGACAGATCTGCAAAATGGAAATTGATCAAGAGAAGCAGTCAGCCTTTGACCACCCTGAAGGAGGGAACTGGGAAAGTAAATATTCACATATCACTCTTCTACCATTCTCCTGACAATGCTCTTTGTTGGCCAAACCTAAGCAAAAACAAAAAAGCATGGAAATCTGTACATATGATCCATACATTTCAAAAGCTAAGGAAGCAGACTAGGGTGTAGAAATGAATGACATGAACAGGAGAAACAAACAGAAGTCATCCAAACAGAATGTCCCCAGGGAGAGAAGACTTAAATTGGATAAAAATTTTGATATTATACTGGATTGAATTTTTAGTTTTTGAAATGAGACCATTTAATAAATATTTTTTAATCTATTTTAAAATTTTTTTTATAATTGTTATTTTTATAACAATATACAGTAATGTATATTCCCTGTAGATTTCCCACCACCAATTCACCCATGTACGGTCACCACAGTCCCTTGTGCTCCCTTCTCTCCCGTTCTGAGCCCCAGTCCTCCCCTCTCTCTTACTGATTGTAGCTCTTGTATTTGGTTCCCCTATATTACTGTTATAAGTGAGACCATTCGATATTTTTCTTTTTCCTTTTGGTTTATTTTGCTGAGCATGATCCCTTCTAGTTCTATCCATGTTGCTGCAAATTGCATGTGTTTATCTTTTTTGAATGCTGAATAGTATTCCATTATGTATACGTACCACATCTTCTTGATCCAGTCATCTATTTTGGGGCATCTGGGTTGTTTCCATATCTTCGCTATTGTAAATAGTGCTGCAATAAACATGTGGGTGCATGTATCCTTTTGAATTAGTGTTTTTGTGGCTTTTGGGTGATTCCCAAAAGTGGTATTGCTGAGTCATATGGTAGTTCCACGTTTATTAGTTTGAGGAAATGCCATACGGCTTTCCATAGTGGTTGGACGAATTTGCATTCCCACATCCTCGCCAGCATTTGTTGTTGCCTGTTTTTTTAGTGTGCGCCATTCTCACTGGTGTGAGGTGGTATCTCATTTTCATTTTGATTTGCGTTTCTCTGATTATAAGTGATGTTGAACATTTTTTCATATAGCTGTTGGCCATTTGCTTTTCTTCCCTGGAGAAGTGTCTTTTTAGCTCTTCTGCCCATTTTTTGACTGGATTGTTGACTTTGTTTTTGTTGAGTTGTGTGAGCTCCTTGTAGATTTTAGTTATCAGTCCTTTATCAGTTGTATTGTGTGCAAAGATTTTCTCCCAATTAGTATGGTGTCTGTTTGTTTTGATTATTGTCTCTTTTGCTATACAGAAGCTTTTTAGTTTGATGTAGTCCCAGCTGTTTATCTTTTTCTTGACTTCCTTTACTTTTTTGGGATGTGTCTTTAAATATTTTGCAGAGATGTATGTCGTGTAAAGTTTTGCCTATATTTTCTTCTATAAATTTTATGGTTTCAGTTCTTATATCCAGGTCTTTTATCCATTTTGATTTGGTTTTTGTGCATGGTGTGAGGTAGTAGTCTAGCTTCATTTTTTTGCTTGTAGCAGTCCAGTTTTCTCAGCACAGTTATTGAACAAGCTAACCCTTTCCATTATATATTCTTTGCTCCCTTGTCAAAGATTAGCTGTCCATAGGTATGTGGATTTATTTCTGAGTTTTAATAAAATTCAAACATGATTAGATTAATAAAATTTTACACATGCATGGGGAAAGATCTAGTCTACAGTTTATGTCCAGTGGTAATGAGAAGGGTTATTATGTATTTGTACTTTACCAAGTAGAGTTCATTCAATGAAATGGGGGCAAACTTTTATGTCAGGGTTTCTTAACCTTGGCACTACTGATGTTTTGACCCCCAAGTTGAAACAAGAAAAATGTCTCCAGATATTATGAAATGTGCCATGGGGTGGATGATCCCTGTTTGCGAGCCACTGAGCTATGTTGGGAAATAAAACTGTGGTCCTCTGGCAGCATTATAGGTCACTTTAAGTTTTCAGTAGTCATACTCATGTATTGCACTAAAAACCATAGATTACAGCTTATATTACAGCTCCATTTCATTAAACATTCATTCTTTAAAAACTAGGGAGAACTAGGAGGCAGAGGATAGGGAGTTCTGCTCAGTTTGATGATTTTTAAGTTTTTCCGTATTCCTCTTCTCCCAACCCCTTCACAACATCTCCCTCCCCATTTTTTCTCTAAGAACTACTACATTAGTTTGAGAGAAAAAGAAATGCCATTCTTAAGCAATCATTCAATTTTCCAACCTCCTTACCCAGGTAGATCTTCAACTGGGAAATAGCCCCCAAATGCAGTGTTGTTTTTTATTTTGTTTTGTTTTAGTTTTTCCCCTGAAGTCTCTGCCTCTCATCCAGAATACTTAAGTTGTGATCTAATTACCCACTGAAAAGCCACAGAGTAGCCTCTTGAAGAACTGGGAATAGATCCAAAGACAAAATTCTTTCATTTTGCAAGACAAAGATTTAAGGACCCATTTGTACCTGTGACTATGTGATACTTACTAATCTCCTAACTAAGATATTTATTATTACTAAAGTTTCATATTCACAATCCAAAATCAGGACTCAGAATTAGTATATTGATGTTGTCTGAAGTGCACATGATGTCCAACATATTTTTTTATTTGCAAATTACTCTTGGTTTAGCATCATCCTCATTTTTGTTTATTGTCTGTTACTGTTTTACTGACGTGTCAAGGATATAAAGCCATATATATCTGCATATTTTGGTCCCGAAATCATGCCTTAAATTTAGGATTTATCTTTCTTTAAAATCTTTTATATAATCTTTAAGTATCTTTCTTTAATAGTATCTTTTGGGATATTCTTAGAAATTCCCCTTTGGTTATGTTTTAGTTAAATTTTATTCCTATTTTGTAAAGTCCCTTGGCTATATTTTAAGAAAATCATGTTATTTTGTTTTAGATAATGTTGATTAATTTTAGACAAATGGACACATCTTATTAGTCTTCTTACCATAAAACAAGATATGCTATTCCCATTTTCTTTTTTTATAAATGTTCCTTTGTTGGATTTTAGGATTTCATCACAGAAGAATGTTACTCACTTACATTTTCCAAGCTATTTTATTTTGCTGATATTGTTAAAGTCATGCTCTCTTCTTTTATATTTTATGTGATTAGTTTCTCATAAAGAAAAGTATAAAATTTACTATGTTCTATATGCTCATTTCATGAATTAATTTTATTAGTTTTTCATTAAATGTTTGATTTCCTCTTTTGCAGTTTTCAACCATAAAAATTTAGAATAATATTGTCATGTATAACTTTACTTCTTCTACTCCCACATCTACAATTCATAGTACTGAACACCTTCCCACTTACCTTTGCACACTGAGAACTGAGTACTCTTATAAGAAACCAAAGCAAAATCTCTGGAGACAATGAAATAGAGGGAGTGGAATGTACAATGTTTCTCAACTGCAGAGAACAGATCCACAGTAGACTGGTCATGAAGCAGGGCTGATGGAGGGACATGAGCGATTAGACGTGTGGGTTAAAAGGAAAAGAGATCAAGCTCATCTGTACTCAGGAGTAAGTGGAGCACTTCCAGATTTTCCCCATCCTTTCAATTGTCCCACCCAGAAGAGCTGCAGTGCTCTATTTAGATGGCAAGCTTGGGAAATACCTGCTGGCTGTGCTATGCTCAATCCTTTTCTTATCCTTTTGGGAATGGTCATCCCTAGGCCACAGGACTTCCTCTCAGAACTTTCATCCCACATTCCTAACTACCAGGTTCTGAATGGGTGAGTCTGCTAATTCTGAATCAGGAGACTGAATTTAGTTTCACAGTAAGCTATCCTACAAAGGAAGCTTTATAAAACTAATGATGTTTTGGTATCCATATTTTTTGTTTGTTTGTGTATGTACCATTTTTTAACAACACAGTCATGAAATAAGAGGATTCGATTTGACTTCTCATAGACCTGCACAGGAATTTAAGTTCCCTAAGTGCAGAAATCCTGTCTTGTTTAGTAATTGGATTCTAATATATATTGGTTAAGTGTGAGAATTCTGGACTCCAGCTAAATTGGTTTCACAATCTGAATACACCATTTACAAACTCTGTCATATATGATAAGATATGCAACTTCAATGAACCTCATTTTAACTAAGTAAGTTGCATAGTATTAGCGCTTACATGAAAATGTGTCAATGAGACTTAACTAGATGACCTATGAGGATCATAATATGCTAATAAAAGCTGGTGATTATTAATATGACACATGGATAATAAAAATAAATTTGACCTTAAGTTGAAGTTCAAAATAAGAGTTAATTAGTAGTTAGGATATTTGAACCTCGGATTGTAGGTCTATGCAAGTACAAACATAATTTTCCAGAACAGAAATTCCTCTAAGAGTCAGAAAAGACTAGATTTTGTAAAAATCAAACCACACAACTTGTTCATTAATTATTTAAATAAATGAATATAAACCCTTTGAATTTATCTCAGAAATATTGGAAGAGTTACTATGAAATATATATCAATAAATGTGCATGCTAGAGAATGTTTTATGTAGATTATATAGACAAGTCAAGATATTTTATATATGAATGGATGTGTGTGTGTGTGTACCTTCTACTTGAGGCACACTCTGAATATATATGCCCTCTACAGGGTTGACCTTACCCACTAAGGAACTGCAGGGTATCTACTTATGAGGTCATGCCAGGGCCATGCTTGAGCATTCACTCCATGTGAGTGGCTTGGCAAGTGATTACTTCTGCTGATAATCATGGTGGGTTCAAGCAACAGTTGAATGCCAGCATTGTTGTGACACACTAATTTTGCATGGGTTTTACTCACATTGGGATACAGGACAATTTCGGTGCTTTTGGCTAACCATATTTCAGCGCTGATCCTCGGATTTGAGCATTCATTAGGTATTAGTTCTTGCACATCTATGTTAAGCCCATGCTGCTGTTTCTACTCTACTTAAAAAAAGGTGGAGGTGCTAGCAGGAATCCTTTGCTCCAGTTATTTTCCAATACTGAGTATGCCACTCTACCTGCCAGGCTTTCCTGATGTGGTCACTCAGCTCCCATTTTTTTTTTTTTTGTTATTTTTATTTGTGTCTTTTACATTACTGTATATTCCCTGTAGGTTTCCCACCACCAATTCACCCATGTACTGTCACCCCAGTCCTCTGTGCTCCCCTCTCCCCTGTTCTGAGCCCCAATCCTCCCCCCTCTCTTGCTAATTGACGATCTTATATTTGATTCCCCTATATCCCTGTAATAAGTGAGACCATTCGATATTTTTCTTTTTCCTTTTGGCTTATTTTGCTGAGCATGATCCCTTCTAGTTCCATCCATGTTGCCGCGAATTGCATGCATTTATCTTTCTTGAATGCTGAATAGTATTCCATTGTGTATATGTACCACATCTTCTTGATCCAGTCATCTATTTTGGGGCATCTGGGTTGTTTCCATATCTTCGCTATTGTAAATAGTGCTACAATAAACATGTGGGTGCATGTATCCTTTTGAATTAGTATTTTTGTGTCCCTTGGGTAGATTCCCAAAAGTGGTATTGTTGGGTCGTATGGTAGTTCCATGTTTATTAATTTGAGGAAACACCATACAGCTTTCCACAGTGGTTGGACCAGTTTGCATTCCCACCAGCAGTGTAGAAGAACTACTCAAAATTATAGACCAGTTCGGTAAAGTAGCAGGATACAAAACCAACGCACAAAAATCAGTAATCTTCCTATATACAAACACTCAGTCAGAAGAAGAAGAAATCAAGAGAATCACCCCCTTCAAAATTGAAACAAAAAAATAAAATACCTGGGAATAAGCCTAACAAAAGAGGTAAAGGACTTATACAAAGAAAACTATAAGAACCTATTAAGAGAAATAGAGGAGGACACACAAAAAATGGAAAGACACCCTATGCTCATGGATTGGAAGAATTAACATTATCAAAATGGCCATACTACCAAAAGCAATTTATAGATTCAATGCTATTCTGATAAGAAATATCAATGATATTCTTCAAAGAAATAGAACAAATATTGATGAAATTCATATGGAACCACAAAAAACTTCAAATAGCCAAATCACTCCTGAGTAAAAAGAAAGAAAATGGAGGGATTACACTCTCATATTTCAAACTATACTACAAAGCCATAATAATTAAAACAGCATGGTACCGGAACCAAAACAGAAGCACAGACCAATAGAACCTAATGGAAAACCCAGAAATAAATCCACATACCTATGGACAACTAATCTTTGACAAAGGAGTGAAGAATATACAATGGAACATGGTTATCTTGTTAAATAAATGGTGCTGGGAAAACTTGACTGCTACATGCACTCATCTTAAAAGAACTTTGAAGTGTTGCTCTACATTGCCATCAACATCTGAATGAACTATATTAATTTCACCACTAGAGTTTCATTTCTATCCTTCCCTACAAAAATACCCCCTTTGAAAGTGTTTACTCATGGGCCTCCCTGGTGGTGCATGGGGTTAAGTCTCAGCACTACGAAACTATTGGCAGCCACTGCAGCTTGAGTTCAATCCCTGGCCAGGAAGGTAATCACATGGCGCAGCAGATTTCTCCTGCCTTGCCCACTACTCCCCTCAGCAGTGTATTTCAGTCAATCTGCCTGTTCTGTTCCCCACTCTATCTTTGGTGAATCATCTCATTGCCCCACAACTCTGGCCTACACGCCAGCTCTTGTATGCATAAATAATCTTTTAAAAAATGTGTTTACCCACTACTTCCCTCTTGACCTCTTACCTTCTGTTAGCCAAGAATCATTATTATAATCTAAAGGTTTATATTTTTAAATTTTTATTCTTTTGTTTAGTTTGTATATATATCACACAGGACTGAAATCATACAGTGTTATCTTTCTCTACTTATTTCACTAAGCATAATGTCCTCTAGATCCATGCATGTACTTGTAAATGGCAGGATTTCATCTTTTTATAGCTGAGTAGTATTCCATCATGTATACATTGACATTTTCTTTGTCCACTTGTTCAGTGATGTGCATTTATGTTGTTTGCATTTCTTGACTATTTGTGAATAATGTTAGAATAAATACATAAAAAATAACGTGTGGTTGCACATATCTCTTCAAATTAGACTTCTTGTTTGCTTTGGGTAAATATTAAAAAGTGGGATAATTGGATTGCATGGAATTTCTCTTTTTATTTTTTAAGAATATCCATAATGCTTTTAATAATGGAGGAAATGGTTTACATTTCTTCTTTTGCCTCCAATTGATGTTGTACTTCTCTGACTCTCTGATCTGTAGGTGTGCCATGGAAGGAGCAGCCATTTTTTTTCCATGAAAAGGACTGCTTTGCTCACTCGCACATGGCCTCTCTTACTGGTGGCAATATGTGGAAGACAGAAATGCAATCTCCAAGCAAAAAAAAAAATCACATTCAAGAAATGCAGTGGTTGCAGCCTTAACTGCCTAAGAGATGCATGGCCAGAAGAAGTGTTGCTTATCATAAACAGAATTATTGTCTACTTTCACTTGCATGATATGAGTAAACCTTGCATAAGTGATTATTATACAAAAAGAACAGTACAATATTTGAGAAGTTGGTTTTTGTATAATAATGCAACCAGAATTAAATAAATGGTATTAGAGAATTATAGAGCTGAGAAAATCATATTGTTTCAATACAAATGGATGCTGGAGAACTACTCTCTTATGGTTAATAAGAGTTTCTACCTTTCTCTTGGGAAAACATATAAAATTTGTTTAAAATGATACATTTCAATATAAAGAACAGGGAGAGATATTTACTGGATATGAACAGAAATAGACTATTCCTATTAAGCACTATCAGGAATTTGATTGGACAATAAATGTGTAATTGATCCTTCTCTACACACTATTAAATCATCATTGATTAATCACTCTATCCTGAATGAACCCATGAATTTTGTGATGCACTTTGAAGTTCTAAAAAACATATATTTGTAAAGATTTATTTATTTATGAATACAAGAGCTGGGATGTAGGCCAGAGGTATGGGGTAGTGAGAGGATTTATCAGATACAGAGTGAGGAGCAGAACAGGCAGATCTACTCAAGTACACTGCTGAGGGGAACAATGGGTGAGACAGGAGAGATCTGCTGCACCATGTGGGAATTTCCCTGGCCAGGGATCGAACTCTTGCTACAGTGGCTGCGGATAGCTTCATAGGCTGAGACTTAACCTGTTGCACCACCAGGGAGGCCCTGAAAAACATATTTGCCTGAGGTGCCACACACTATAGGGGTGGCCATAAATGTCAATATGAATAAATCAAACAAATCAAACATTGTACAAAAATGAACAAAAATGTTATATATATATATGTATTAAAAATATAATATATATATAATTTATATAATATATATATTTATATATAACTTAATTAAATTATACATAAATATATATAATTTAATATATGTGATTTATATAATGTACATAAATATATAATATATATAAAATATATATACTATGTATATTAAAAAATAAAAAATATAGAAAAATGTGACAAGACTCTCAATAAATATCACAAAATATTATGTATACTTTAACATATTTATTAAAGTGTAGTAAAATTGTAATTTCATTAACAAAAAATATTTCTTCAATCACAGAGATAATTTCATAATTATTGTTTAAATTTAAGAAGCTTTGGATTGAGGCCTCCCTGGTGGCACAGAGTTTAACTCCCAGCACTCTGAAGGTATTGGCAGCCACTGCAGCATATGTTCGATTCCCAGTCTAACACAGTGGCAGACAGACCTCTCCTGTCTTGCCCACTTCTTCCTGCAGTGATTAGCAATAGCTTGTTAGTGCTGAGACTTTAACCCCTGCACCGCCAGGGAGGTCCCCTAAATCAGTTGACAAATAAGAAAAACAAACTATAAACAAAATTTTTAGCTAATGAAGATGTAGGTGCATATATAAATGTGTAGATGTAGATATGAAATCAGCATCTTGTAACATTAAAAGTACAGACTACTCAATAACGGTGGAAAAATTGAGGGGATAAAATATCACCTCTGCATTGTCCGTAACTTTCAGTTGTATTAATGACTGAATAGAAAGAAAAGCAAACATTAAAAATAAATCAATGAATGGTTATTTATCTTATACAAGCACATGATTATGTGCAAAGAATAGGAGTAAAAAAGTAGGCTGATATAATGAAAACATTATTTTTTCATGTTAAAAACATTGTAAACTGAAGTTTATTTTTTTATTTTTTAAAGATTATTTATTTATACAAGAGCTGGGTGGGGGGGCGGGGGTGGAGGCAGATCCAACAAACTCAGGTATTGAATTTCTTACTTGGCTGTGGGTGCCAGAGTTGGGTGAATCCCTCTACTGCACCAGCTCCCCACTGCTGAGGGGAGCAGGGGGCAAGACAGGAGAGGTCTGCTGTGCCATGTGGGTTAGCTCCCTGGTTGGGGATTGAACTCATACCACAGTGGCTGTGGATAGCTTCATAGTGCTGAGACTAACCCCTTGCACCACCAGGGAGACCCTGAATTTTCTTTTTTTTTTAATATTTGATATTTATTTAATCATTTATTGAGTATAAGAACTGGGGCATAGGTCAGAGGTGCAGGAGGTGAGACAGAGACAGAGTGGGGAGCAGAACAGATGGATAAACTGGATTTTAAAAACCAGTACTCTCACTAGTGCATGGAACCTGGAATATAGTAAGAGCTCAGTAATAATACAAGTGTTCAGCTTAGGGGAACATTTCAATTAGTCAATGGCACATCCATTAAAGAAGACCTTTGGACAGTCATTCAAATTATCTTTTAAATGGTCTATGATTATTAAAAAAAATATACTGTGATATTAAGAAAATTCAAAAGGTAGAAAATCCTAATTATAATAGGGGAAAAAAGGGTAATAAAGATTGAAAAGCAGTTACTTTGAAATGATTTAAATCATTCGTCTTTGTGCTTTTCTGTATTTACTATATATATTTATATATATTTAAAATACGTTTATTAGGTTATTGTTCATACAACACTATGTAAGTTTTAAGAGTATAGATTCATGCTACTACGCAGGTTTATTATCAAGTCCAAAACCAAAGCCCCAGTAAATCTCAACCATGGTCCATTGGATCCTCTCCTTTTTATTCATCTCCCCACCCTACCTTTTTGGTACACTTAATTCTGCAGTCAGATTTCAGGGATTTGTTTTGATATGTTAATTGTTTTTTTATTTCCTTATGTTCTACAAATTAGATAAATCACCCAGTAGTTGTCTTTAGCCTTCTGATTTAGTTCATTTAGCTTAACCCCCTCCACTTCCACTAATGTTGCAAATAGCAAGATTTCATCTTTTTATAGCTTAGTAGTGTTCCATTGTCTACATTTCTTTAGATAACGTATCTTTCCCTTCTGACAGTGTATTTTTTTTAAAAGATACTATGCTAGAAGAATATATGTCAAGTTTGTAAACCATCTAATGATGACAAGAAAATTAGAAAGGGTACATATTTTCAATCAACTGAGCAGAAGATTAAAAACCTTTCTATTAGATTTTTTCAGGTTTAAATAACTACAGCTTTTTTTTATTATTATTGAAGTAGCATTCATTTAAAATGTCATTTATCTTTTCAGAGTCACCAAGCACTAAAACACCCATAATCCTCCAGCACAGTCTATAGTGCTTCTATCTCTCTTTATTCTTCCCTCTCCACTTTCAGCTTCAATTTTACCTTCAGATTTCTAGGGTTTGTTATTAGATTGGCTTCATCTGACACTTTTTTTTGTTTCTCTATTATTCCACATGTAAGTGAAATTATGTCTTTCTCCTGACTTATTAAGCTTAGCGTAATCCCCCTCTGCACCATACATATTGGTGTGAATGACAAAAGTTTACTTTTTTTTGATAACTAAGTCATATTCCATTGTGTGTGTGTGTGTGTGTGTGTGTGTGTGTATACCTCATCTACTCTATCTTCCTGTCTGTTTTTTGCACCGTTTGTTTTCGTAGCTTAGCTGTTTTAAATGGTGCTGTAATAAATAGGATGTATGTCACCCTTCAAATTAGTATTTTTATGTGTATACTTAGGAGTGGAATTGTTGGATGATGTGGAAGAGCCATTTTAAATATTTTGAGATACTTCCATATTATTTTCCAAGATGACTGGACCAGTCAACAATCCCAGTAATATTATAAGGAGGTTCTTTTTTCTCCTCATTCCCTCTAAAACTTGTTGCTTTTGGTTTTTATGAAGTTTGCCTTTCTCACAAGTGTGTGGTGGTAGTTCACTGTGGCTTTGTTTTACATTTCCATAATGGTAAGAGATAATGAGCAATTTTCCATGTACATGTTGGTTATCTGTCTTCTCTGGAGGTGTCTCTTTGTTCTTCTATTTTTTGATTGAGGGTCTTTGCCTTTTATTGAATTGATTATTTCTTTGTAGATCTTGGATTTCATTCCGTTCTGAGATGTATGACTGTAAATGTTTTCTTCCATTCATTAGGTCGTCTTTTTATTTTAGTGATAATTTATTTCACTGTGCAGAAAGTTTTTAGTCTTCTACAATACCAATTGTTTATATTCTCTTTTATTTTCCCCTTTGGAAATGAATCCACTACAACATATTTGAAGCCTTTTTTGTGGTGTATTTTCTCTGTGTTTTTATCTATATATTTGTGTCTTCATTTCCTATATCCAAGATTTTATCCATTTTGAGTTGAATTTTGTGTATGGAAGAGAAATTGTTCTAGATTCATTCTTTTGCATGTGGTTGTACAGATTTTCACAAAACCATTTATAATAGAGGATTTCCTTGCTCTAGTGGCTCCTTTGCAATAGATTAACTGTCCATATATCTGTGGGTTTATTCTTGACTCTCAATTCTGTTCCAATGATCCATGTGTCCATTTTAATCCCAGTATCACGTTGTTTTGATTATTATAGCTTTATTTAAGTCAGGTAGTATGATACTGCCATTCTTTTTCATTTTTGTCCGTGTTGCTTTACCTGCAGGTTTTTTTTTTGTTGTTGTTGTTGTTCCATATCAATTTCAGTAATGTTCGATCAGCTGCTCAGAAGAATGCCTTTATATTTTGATGAACATTGCATTGAATCTGTATATTGCTTTGGATAAGATGTCTATTTTCAATGTCCTAACCCATGAGCAGGGACTATCTTTCCATTCCTCAGTTTTTTCTTCTATTTCTTTTAACAATATATCATAGTTATCTTTGTGTTTGTACTTTACCTCCTTTTTTAAATTTGCTACCTGCTATTTAATTCTGTTTTAATTTATTGCAAATGGATTATTTTCTTGATTTCTCCTTCAATCTCATTGCTTGCATATAGGAAGGCTACTTATTTTTGTATATTGATTTTGTAACTCACAACTCTGCTAAACTGGTTTGTTGCATCAATAAGTATTTTTAGTGGAGTCTTTAGGATGTTCTATGTACATTATCATGTGTTCCTCAAATTTGATAATTTTAATTTTTCCCGTAACTTACATTCAGTTTCTGTATTTCTCTTACCTCATCATTCTAGCTAGAATTTCCAATAATATGTTGAATTGTAGTGGTGAAAATGGACATGTTTTTAATATATCAGGCTTGAGAAGAACAGCTTTTAGTTTTTCACTATTGAGAATGATCTTATGTGTGGGTTTGTCAAATATGGTTTTTATTGTTTTGAGGTGTGTTTCATTTGTCTTTAGTTTTTCAAGGGCTTTTATAAATAGACATGAAACCTTATTGAATGCTTTCTCAATGTATTTTGATGTGATCATATGGTTTGTATCTTTCATTTTTTTAATGTCGTAAATTACGTTGACTGATATTCAATTGTTGAACCATTCTTGTTTCTTGGAAGATATCCCACTTGATGATGGTGTAAAATCATTCCAATGCACTGTCAAATTCATTGTGTAAGATTTTCTTGCATAAATGTTCATTATAGAAACTTGGCTGTATTTTTCTTTCTGTTGTTTTCCTTGTCTGTTTTGAATATGTTAGCCTCATAAACAATGTTTGGAGTATTCCCTTTCTCCACTTTTTGGAAGAGTTTGAGGATAGATATAAACTCATTTCTGGTGATATGGCAGAACTCAGTAGTGAAACCACCTAGTCCTGGACTTTTTTGGAGGGAAGACCTTTGATTACTGTTTTGATTTCCTTGTTCAGAATCAGTATGTTCAGGTTTTCTTTTTCTTCACAAATCAGTCTCAGGTGGTAGCATATTTATAAGGATCGGTCCAACTTTTCTAGATTGTTCAACTTTTTAGCTTACAATAGTCAGCACAATCCTTAAAATCCTTTGAATTCTCAAGATGACTTGCAATTTTTTTTTTCTATCATTTGTGGTACTATGTATTTCTGCTTTCTCCCTTTTTTAAATTTGTGAGTGTAGCTACTTTATTTTTGTTTTTTTTAACAACCAGCTTTTGGTTTAATTAATCTTTTGGAGTGTCTTTTGATTTCTATATCATTTACTTCTGTTCTTTATTATTATTATTATTTCCATCCTTCTACAGGCTCTTGGTTTTGTTTCTTCTTCTTTTTCTAGTTCCTTAAAGTGAGAGTTAATATTATTTATTTAAATGTTTTCTTGTTTCTAAATTTCAGGCCTATATTGCTATATATTTCCCTCTTTGTACCATTTTTGTTGCATCCCTTAAACTCTGTAAGGCTGTGTCCTCATTATCATCTGTCTTTAGTTATTTTTTTAATTTCTAAAATGATTTCTTACTTAACCCAATAATCATTCTTTACATATTGCTGGCTTTTTCCTGCTTTTTTGAGGGGTTGATTTCTAGTTTGATAACACTGTAGTCAAAGAAGATGCTTTGTCTGATTTAAATCTCCATGTATTTGTGGATACTTTTCACAAAGAATGTCATGCATACATGAGAAAAATGTGTATTCAGAGTTTTTGGAATGTAATACCCTAGGGATATCTATTAGAACCACATACTCTAGTTATTTTTTAAGGTTATTGTGTCTTTTTTAATTTTATTGTATTTATTCTGTTCATTTGTAAAAGTGGGGTATTAGAGTCCCTTTCCAAAATTTTTTTTCCCAAAGTCTGTTTTCATATTTGTTAATTATTGTCTTCTTCAGTGAATTTACTTTGATGAATGTTGTATTTTCCTCATTTATTGGTCTGTTAATTTTTATCTAGCATCCAACCCTGTCTCTTTTTTACCTTTGTTATCTGAAATCTATTTTACCAGCTATAACTGAGACTGTCCTGCCTTCCTTTTAATCCCATTTGTGGTAGGATTTTTTTTCCACCTCTACTCTGAGTCTACATTTCTTTTGAGCTCAGGTTCATTTTGTTAAGACAGAAGATAATTGGATTCTATTCTTTAATCCAATCAGACATTTTGTGTCTTATATATGATTAGTTCAGTCCATTCACATTTAGATAAATTATTGATATATATTAAGTTTTCTGCTGGCATTTTGTCCATAATTTTGGGTTTCTATTTCCTTGTTCAGATATTTGTATGCATCCTTCTAATTAATTTAGACATTAAAGGTCCTTTTAGCTTTACTTGGGGAGATAAGTCTAATATTTGCAAACTCCTTTAGCTTCTTTTTTTCTGAGAAAGCCATTATATCCTCTTCATACCTGAAAGAAAACCTTATAGGATACATTATTGATGGTTGGCAATTTTCATATTTAAGTACTTTTATCATGTCATTCCACTGTCTCATTGTCCATAATGTTTCCTCAGATAGCTTGATGTAAGATAGAATAGATTTTCTTTACAAGTTATCTGCTTCCCACATTCCGCTCCCCAGCCCCTTCCTGTCATTTTCAATATTTTTTCTTTGCTATGAATTCTTGGAAGCTTCAATACTATGTGACTTGGCGTAGGTCTAATACATTTAGGTAACCACATGTTATTTTAGATCCATGGACTTGTATTTTAGTTCCTTCTTTAAATTTAGGACTTTTTCCTCTATTCTTTCTTTTCTGTTCTCCCTCTCCTCTTTCTGGGCTACCATTTATTCTTACATTGCTTTTCCTCATGGAGTCAGCTAATTCTTGAAGTGTTTATTCATTTTTTTAAATTGCATCTCTCTTTTTTCTTCCAGCTGGATTCTTTGCACATTATCATCTTCGAGGTAGGTAACTGTTTCAATCTTCCATTTGTTTTGTTCCACTTATATAGCTTTCTCTAGAATAATTTTATCTTTTGTATTGGTATTTAACATCCTGCATGTCTGTTGTTTTCTTATTTAAATATTAATTTCTATCTTTTATTTATTAAATATTTTTCTTGTGACTTATTTTTTTAGTTTTCTTGTCTATATTTGATCCATTTTTCTGTTTTCTTTCAGTTCTTCAAATTTCTTTATGATGACAATTTTCAACTCTGTATCTATTAGTAAGAAAACAACTTCCATATCTTTGTGATTTGATCCTGCAGTGTTATCCTTTCTCTATTGTGTAGTATTCTCCTCAAGACTCAGATTGCCATTTGTTGTGTTTTTGTCTTCCCGTTATTTGATTCTATATGTCAAATGAGCAGAACTTTTACTTTTCCATTAGATGGAGATTTCATCTGTAGTTGTGTCTTCAGTGAGTGGGGCTATGTTCTGTTGACATGTATCTGTTACGGTTGCTGCTATGTCTGGCTCTTTCCCAGAGCTCACTCAAATTACACTGATTCTGTTGGTTCTCTGCTATGGTGTGTCTGCATTCAGACCCCTTCAGGAAGCCCCATTTGGCTACACTCTTGACTGTGGGGCATCTTTCATGGTGGGTTTGCCCTAGGGTTCCTTCAGGGTGCCTTTTATAACATGCTGATGTCTAAGAGAAATCTATAATGTTGAGCTCCTCACCAGGTTTCTTCAGGGAGTTTATTGTAACCATGCTGTTGTCTATGATGTGTCTGAAATATTTGGGTAATCACAGCTTTAAAATACAGTCATCTCCAGTAGATTAGAGAATAAAGGGAGGTTAGTATTAAAAATATAGTTGGTGTTTTTTTACTGGTGAGAAGTAAGCCAATAAACCAATAAATGGATAATCATTAAAATGTCAAAAATAGGGCCTCCCTGGGTGGCGCAGCGGTTGAGCTCTGCACTGAGGAGCTGTCAGCAGCGCATGATGAGAGTTCGATGCCCAACAGGGGAGAATCCCACATGGCGCTGCAGACCTCTCCTGCCTCGCCCGCTGCTCCCCTCAGCAGTGTATTGCTGATCTGCCTGTTCTGCTCCCCACTCTGTCTCTGGTGAACCCTCTCGCCACCCCACGCCTCTGGCCTGTACCTGAGCTTGTGTGTATAAATAAATAAATCTTTAGGGCCTCCCTGGTGGCGCAGCGATTAAGCGCTGCTCTGTGGAGCTGTTGGCAGCCGCGATGTGAGTTCGACGTCCAGCCAGGGAGATTCCCACATGGTGCAACAGACCTCTCCTGCCTCGCCTGCTGCTCCCCTCAGCAGTGTATTTCCATCCATCTGCCTGTTCTACTCCCCACTCTGTCTCTGGTGAACCCTCTCGCTGCCCCACACCTCTGGCCTGTACCCCAGCTTGTATGCATAAATAAATAAATAAATCTTAAAAAAAATCTTAAAAAAATGTCAAAAATAAAAAAAAAACTTCTAAGGACAAGGCATGAATTATTAAATTTTTAGATCCACATTTAATTTTTGTGTGAAGTTTGCTATATCAGAAAATGAATCTGGGTTATAAGTCACATAAGAACATGATTTTTTGAAGTAAGGAATTATCCATAAATAAACACTTATGTGGTAGAGTGTTCCAGAGAGAGATAATAATGTAGTTGTCATTAAATTTAACCAATTCCTTAATGTGAGAAATTTCATTTCATTGTTGGCAACATGGATTACAAAAGCATATGGAAACAATTAGAGGAAAATAAATGGGCACAGTGGGCACAGGCTATATATTTGTGGAGTTTGATTAGACAAAAGGAGTAAGAATGAGAGCTAAAAGAGGCAATGAGGACTGTCATACTTTCTTCCAGAGTTGAGGTAATATGAGTGTGGAAGTTGTGGATGTGACTAGTGTGTGACTACGAGCAGTGTTTCATGTGCTAATAGGAAATTCTGTAGCAAGGGCAGAGGACTTAGTTCCAAAAAATAATAGAACATTTCTCTTTTCCATGAGATTAGTTGTAAGGGAGTTTTGATTGAAGTAAAGATTCATCAGGAGATAGAAGCTGGTATGGAGCAGCAAGTAGCGCTGGATCAAATGAGCTTGGATGTCCATAGAATAAATACGTGGCCTGAGAACATGCCCAGTGTTTACTGGTTTGGAGGCCTCATTTTTTTTTTTCTCCCTGTACAGTGATAAAATGCATTACTTATAGTTTTCATGCAACACGGAAATTAATTCTTTTAACATTTATAATGCATTGTCATAAATAGATGGTATTTTTTATTATGAAATGAACTGAGGAGAGGGCTAGCTGATGGCTGATAAAGATAAGAGATTTTGGAGAAATTCATCATAAATTTTAATGAACTACCCATGGCCTAAAAGTACAGAAGCAGCAGAGCTAGCTGGTGGCCCTAATAGGAGCTTGTCAAAACCCTCTGACAATCCTCCAACAATCTCGCTCTCTGATATGATAATTTTGATTAGAATTGACCATCTTTGAATTTTAAAATATTTTCTTGCAATTATCTTCTTTTGTCCTTTCAATAATGTTGGTTGTTCCTCTTATTTAAAAACCTCTCTGATGCTTCTCCCATGGTGCCCTTTAGATTTACAGTGATGGGTATTACGGAAATATCTTAGAACCTAGATGCACAGTGGGTCCGTGGGAACAGAAAGATTCTCACGCACCAAAGGTTCCATAAACCATCTACTGCATTGTCTTAGGTTGCTTGGAGAATCTGCATTCATATTCATAACATATTGTATCATTATAAGGTCCTGATTTTCATATTTCCCTTTGTGACTTCTCAGCTCTGCTGTATTACCAAATTAAAGGAGGCAACACAACTTTATAAAATTAGAGTCTTCTGTTTTGTATGTTGCAATGTGACAGTATTCTATTTTTAATTTGTTCATCATTGATCCTAATAAAGACAAACTGTCATTTTATGTAAGGCAATACATTATTTTTATTGCCTCTATAACAGCTGCTCATGTGTCATTTCCTCTGTCATTCAATGATGATGTGTCCTTTTATACAACAGTGACAGAAAATCTGGGATTACTTAAAGCATATGAATTGGATTAAGCAGAGAGAAGTGTAGTTGCACATCATCATTGTATTTCTGTTTCTTAGTACAGAAAGGAAACATACACAAAGAACGCATTTCATTATATGTGCTGAGTAAGTGAAGAAGTATTATGTTTTTACTTACTACCTTTGTAATTTTTGCCTTTTATGTAAACTCTACTGACCTCAGTTTATTCATGTAGAAGTTGGGAATGACATAAACTGTCTTTTCTTCCTCTGTGAGGAGCAATTGAGCAAACATTGCTAACTTAGACATTTCTAATGAACAGACACAAGGCTATCACACACCTGGGAAATATTACAACAGTCCCTTAACCCTTAAATTAGTGCAAATAATAGCTTAAAATTTCATCTTCATTATTAAAAAAAAAAATTAGTCAAGAAACTTTTGCTTGTATGGCTGTACATAATTATAAGAATCTCCTAAGAGAGTCATGACATCTGTAAGATTCTAGGTTTAGGATATGATCAACAACATATTGCCTATAATTATATGCAAACTAAGGGGAGAGAAAACTGAACTGTCCATGAAAGTATGTTAAGGTGGAGTGCAGATTTACTTCTTCCTTAGTTTCTCTTTCCCAAGACTTTGACTGTAACAGTCAAATGTGCTGCTCAAACTTCCTTCTAGGGGGCAGCAGTGCTCTGGAATTTTGCCAGTATTCTTTTGTCACTCTTTAAACCTGGTTCAGTGGCTCAGGTCATCTTCAGAGAAGTAAATTCAACAGAAATGAATACTCTAATTATGTCATGGTAAAGTGGTATTAAAAAAAAAATATGTGTCTACCCAAACTTGTTAGCAGGAAGGGTTGTTGGTACAGATTTATTTAAAAACATCATAAATGGTACAATTAAGAGAAAAAAATATATCCCAAAGGACTGTTTAAATAGAGAGAAGCCTCATTTCTCTACTTGTTATGTAGGGTTTATTTTTACCATTCTACTTAATAGATGCTGTACTATTACTTAAACCAAGGTTAATAGAGAAACATTTATTTAAAGAATATAAATTTGAGACATGGGTTTTAAGTATGTAAGAATAAATTGTCTTAAATATATCACTTCCTTAAGAAGTGTAAAAAGGAATTTTTAGAGGAAATATGAATAGAACTATATGTGAAGAGAGCTTTCTTGAATTTTCCTTGATTTGTTAGGAACATGCATCGAATTGATGGTTTTTATTTTGAAAGGGGATTATGATTTTATAAAATAATTCAGAGTACTGAACAGAAATCAACTCACAACTCTTGATTCTTATACTAGTCCCTCCTGTTTGAGACACTAAGCCATCATAAATCTTGATATGAGTTTATTAATGGATTTGCATTTATATCAGCCACACACAGTTATAGCTTTTATGATAGAGAACTTATTGAAATGTTTTTGAAGCTTTCTTTTATAGTTTATTTTGCTATGATCTCTTTTACTATTACCTGCTAGACTTTGGTCCCAAACTCTCCAGATGGGGTCTGCGTACAAAGGGCATGCTGACTTAGGTGACACTGGGTCATCCTGCAAGAGAAGATGTTGGAACCATCAATTGATACTACAAATTAACTCAATGTCTTCCTTTCTTTACACCATCATTACTTGGGTGAGATGAGGAACACTTTCACTTTACCTCATTTCAATCAAGTCCTTTCTTCATGGTAATCTGTCCTTAAGTTTATTTTATGATATTTCAGTATTAAAATGAGTGTAAAGAAAAGGATAAAAATGTTCAGGGTTCTGAACTGTTCTGAAATAACCACACTGATTCAATATTAGGGCTGAACTTGGCTTTATTATATTATTTTGCAGAATACATGGTACAGACATTTCCCCTTTACTCCAAGGGAGATAAAGTAATAGACAGAATGGGAAAAATTCTGAGTTATACATAACTCTTAATATTTGTTACTAAGATCTTACTCATCTCTCTTAATTGTCAGATCTTAAAGATGTGAAAAATACATTGCCACTAATAGAATGAGATCTGATATTTATCTAGAACATATTCATTCTTTAACAACTTTCTTTACTTAACATTTGGTTAAAAAACACAATTATTACTGGAGAAATTTAGCTATCCTTTAATCATGCTGCTCTTTCCCCCCACATTTTCTTGTCTTTTACTTAAAAATACTTTATATGCTATTGATGTAATGGGGGTGACACTTTTAAGATAAGTTCAGAAATGCCCTTGATCAACCATTAGACATAAAATGTGAAATTATGTTACACTGTAATGAGTGACAGCCACTATAATCACTGGCTCCTCTTTTATTAGAGTTTCATTAATTAAATGTAAAGTCTACCATTGGCCTTATAAAAGTGTTCATTTGTTTTTCCAATTTCATTAAGATTAAAAGTGAGAGTTGGTATTAATTAAAACCTTAAAATGTAGAGGGATTTTAGTTGAAAACACCGTTTCTGCGGTGAACATGTAGATGACTCTTAATTCTGTTTAGTAATAAACACGGTATTGAACAATGACAAGGAAGAAATAAATCACTTTAAGTACACCAGCATTAGTTCTATCATCCACGTACAACTTGAATTCTCTCAAACTGGGGGCAGGTAAGAAGAGAGGCTCAACAGCCTGAAATAGCTTTAGGGGGGTTTAAAGTTTAATATTGATGTCTGGAAGCTTCACTTTTACTTTAACTTTAACTTTACTTTCACTTTTACTTTAACAATGTAACAATAAAATATGACAATAAAAGTTATAAAAATGTCATCAGGATTAATCAGTTTAATAGAAAAAATTACCATCAAATTATGAAAATATAAGTTCATTGTAAGTTGAATTTAGGATGTACAGGGTAATTATTGTCCAAGAGATCCCAAGAAATTTCAAATTTTATTTATTTTCATAGTAAGAATCATTGCAAAACCAGATCATCTTCCTTGGTGACCTATAGCACAGGTATTTCCCCAGCAGATCTTTGCATGTTTTCTTCTGGTGTAAGTAGGGTTTAGCTTTGTCACTCTGGGCTTTTAAAAGGAGCTCTATCTTTGGAGCCTGGGCTACTTGTGACAAGATTAAATTGGTACACTTTACTGGATAGCTCTTGTGTTCCTGGCAGTGCTAGTCTGGCTGACACCTCCGAAAGAAGCTTCAGCTGTCACTCACTGACCTGTTAACACTACTATTCCATCCTGCAGTGTCATTTTTCTCATTCTCATGGAGATAATGCTCCCTTGAGACCTCCACTACTAGATCTCCACTACTTGCAAAAATGAAAAAGAACAGCATAGACAGGCTAACTATCAAAGGGAGAAAAAACAACATAACAAGGTCATAAATTTCAACAGAAGAATTTTAAATTGGTGAAAAGATGAGGTCCATTATGATGACTAAATTGACAAAGTGGAGGAATTATCAAATTTTAATAGATGCCATAACTTTTCAACAAGTTCTCTTCTTCTTTCCTGAATAGCCAAAGAAGTGTTTGAAAAACTTTTGCAATTAGATATGGAAAATGAACTTTGAACATATGGTAGGGAAATTTGGGTAAGAATTTAGTTACAAACAGGGATTTTATAATTTATTTGTATGTGTAGTTACAAACAGGTAATGGATATAAACAAAGCACGTTAAGGTGAATTGCTTAATGGTCTTTTTTTTTTTAAAAGATTTATTTATTTATACATACAAGCTGGGGCACAGACCAGAGGCATGGGGCGGCGAGAGGGTCCACCAAAGACAGAGCGGGGAGCAGAACAGGCAGATGAGAAATACACTGCTGAGGGGAGCAGCGGGCGAGGCAGGAGAGGTCTGCCGCACCATGTGGGATTCTCCCCGGCCGGGTGTCGAACTCTCATCGCTGCAGCCGACAGCTCCACAGCGCAGCGCCCAACCGCTGCACCACCAGGGAGGCCCCTTAATGGTCTTAATAAAGCAGAATTCCTGGTTACAGTTATTAAGGTACTGAATCACCTTCCTTTTAAAAGCACAAAAAAGGAAAATGAAACATGACCTTTGTAGAATTGGGCAAAAGGAGTTTTTTGTCCTATGATTGAACTGTTAGCAGTGGCTTAAGCAAACTCTGTGGATCTCTGTCAGTCCAAACTGTATATTGTTTAGTGTCATTTTATAAGAAGTTAAGCTTTCTAAAGGTATTATTCCTAATGGTATTATTTCTAATGGTACTTTTGATGGTAAAGAGGCATTATAAGAACATTATAACAACACCTCAATTTCTGGGACTAAGGTTGGGCTCAATTTAGATTGACTGAAAAAAAAATCCACATGAATCTTGAACTTTTTTATAGAAACTTGTTGAAGACATAGGAAATGACAAAAAAAGTAAATTCATCAGAAAATAGAATAGACTTCAACAGGATTCATTATTCTAAAGAAAGTTGCCATATTAAAGTTACTACCTCAATCTGCATCTCAGTCTTTCCTCTGATTTTCCCACATCAGGCAAATCTTATTATTGGTTTTAGACTGTCATTCTCAGGCTGGAGTTTGCACACTATCATTGCCCCTGCCACCCCTCCCAGGGAGCTGGAAGGTATGACATAAAATTTGCATATTCTTTTGGAGCACTATTTTCTTTTTTAAAAAGTGTTTATATGAAACTACACATAATCTACCTTTACATTAAAATGATATATTATGGATGATACATTATGAATGATATATTATGGAGATAGATAAAGAATTCATAAATATTTTACAAATTAAGAAAAAGACCGAAGAAATATTAGTAAGAATATCTCTGGCCTAACCTATCAGAACTTTCACGTTCCTTAAGAATTTCCTTTGTTCTGGTCTTCCATAAACAGAGGTTTGAGAAACTCTGCTGTAGCATTTAGTCAAGAAAAGGGACTCTGATTATTGTTTTAGCAACAATTTTGGCTCGGTGTATTTAGCTAAATCTTCCTGGAAAATGTAAACAAAAACAAAAACTGCTGATATTTTAATTTTACAGTGGGAAGGCAATGTACAAATTAATCTACCCAGGCCTGTTGCGGGTGGCAGGGGTGGGAGGGCGTGGCTTTTTGGTCTTTGTGGCGCCTTGAGTGTTCTGTGCAGAAGATGACGTCACCGAGACTCTGGGAGACTTCATCGCAGGGCGGGGCCGCGCAGATTTTGAGTCTGAGACCGTGGGGAGCAGCGCACTCCATGAGGAAGATGCTGGCCGCCGCTGTCTCTCGCGTGTTGTCAGGTGTCTCCCAGAAGCCAGCTAGCAGAGTGCTAGTGGCTTCCTGTAACTTCTCCAATGATGCCACTTTTGAAATTAAGAAATGTGATCTTCATCGATTGGAAGAGGGTCCCCCTGTCACAGCAGTGTTAACCAGGGAGGATGGGCTCAAGTACTACAGGATGATGCAGATTATTCGTCGAATGGAATTGAAGGCGGATCAGCTGTATAAACAAAAATTTATTCGTGGTTTCTGTCACTTGTGTGATGGTCAGGAGGCTTGTTCTGTGGGCCTTGAGGCTGGGATAAATCCAACCGACCATGTCATCACATCCTATCGAGCTCATGGTTTATACTATACTCGTGGAATTTCTGTCCGAAGAATTCTTGCAGAATTGACAGGAAGACGAGGAGGTTGTGCTAAAGGAAGAGGTGGATCAATGCATATGTATGCCAAGAATTTCTATGGCGGAAATGGCATTGTTGGTGCTCAAGGACCCCTGGGAGCTGGTATTGCTCTGGCCTGTAAATATAAGGGAATCAGTGAGGTCTGTTTGACTCTGTACGGGGATGGTGCTGCTAATCAGGGGCAGCTAACTGAAGCTTACAATATGGCAGCTTTGTGGAAATTACCTTGCATTTTTATCTGTGAGAATAACTTCTATGGAATGGGAACATCTGTTGACAGAGCTGCAGCCAACACTGCATACTACAAGAGAGGAAATTTTATCCCTGGATTTAAAGTGGATGGCATGGATGTTCTGTGTGTTCGGGAGGCAACTAAATTTGCAGCTGATTTTTGTAGATCTGGAAAGGGGCCCATCCTGATGGAGCTGCAAACATACCGTTACCACGGGCACAGTATGAGTGATCCTGGAGTCAGTTACCGAACACGGGAGGAAATTCAGAATGTGAGAAGTAAGAGTGATCCTATTATGATTCTCAAAAATAGAATGGTAAGCAACAACCTTGCCAGTATTGAAGAACTGAAGGAAATTGATGTTGACGTGCGGAAAGAAATTGATGATGCAACTCAGTTTGCTACAACTGATCCTGAACCTCCTTTGGAAGAACTAGGCCATCACATCTACAGCACTAATCCACCTTTTGAAATTCGTGGAACAAATCAATGGATCAAATTTAAGTCTATCAGTTAAAGGAAGACTGTACATTAATTTTAGTCCAAGGCTGTTCCTTCAAAGGAATACTTGTTAACTTTAACAAACTGTCACGAACTTGGCGGAATAAAACCCATAAAACATTAAGTCTCATGAAGTTTTATTTAAAAAGATTAAGATGTTACTAAAGGGATTATAGATGTATGCTGTACCCTCAACAGGGAGATGCATATTGGTGCATTAAACAATACATCACAGTTAATCATTGAATATGTTGTTAAAAGATAAACTGAGACCATTTCAATTTGTCAAGAGTTTGGGTGTAGATGGACTGCAAGTCAGGAAACAACAATTCCCAGGTGATTAGGAGCCACTGACACAACTACAGGAAGAGGTTTTTATAGAGAAGCAAAGTCATAAAATTATTTGACTGTACCTTAAGTGGTTGCTTTATTTGGGAAGCCTAGTTGACTGTTTTGGTAAGTTAGTCATAAATTTCATTTTCTTAGATTTTGAGTGCATTGTCTGGTTTTGGTTTTGTTTTGTTTATACAGGAGACCAAGCCATGGGAGGCACCTTAGTCTGATTGTCTCCTTGTTTAATTGCTGAAAGCAGTACCTTATACATTATTTTCAATTTATGCAAATACAAAATAGGAAAAACAAAGGGTTATTGAACTTCCAAGTTATTTGCTGTAATAGATCTATTATTTACTATATGCCCTTATTTAAAGGAAAAATAGTTTTTAATTCTTGTTTCACCCTGTCATGGTTTGTATATAAAGTTACTCTCTTAAGTAGAGTTGATTTCAGACCACATCCACGTATCAGGACCCCTACAGCTACAGCACTTACATTAGTTTAATTAGCCATTAAAATGGCTACTATAATATTATTTGCATACAGACACGTGCGTATTCAATACTGATGCTGAAACTTGCTTACCCTTTTGTTCCCCCAATGAATAACATCATTTCAAGGGGCTGGGGGAGATAGGACAAAAACTTTTCTTCATGTGCTTTATTGTAATAATTTTAGTATATCAACTTAAAGAAAAAATGTGAATAAACTGCATTTTTGAATTTCTTACCTTCAAGTTAAAGCTACTCTTATTTGTACCATTTTTGTCTTTAATATTGTATTTGTTTATTATTTATGTGTGGTATTTTAAATATGTTGGTAAATTCCAGATTGAGAAATGAAGGAACAGCTATGGTGACATAAAAGGAGTTCAACAGAATGGGTGACATTAATTAAAAGTTAACAGTAAACTCTGACCTCATTGAACATTCATAGATAGTTTTTTTCAAAGGAACACTCTAACTTGGATCATACAAATTTAATTTTATCTGCTGTCCATCATGTCAATTAGTCATGACTTTGTGAAAACATTTGTACTTGATTATATTTAACTAGTGAAATAAAATCCTATTGAAAGTGATTGCATGGCATAAATTACTAAGGTAAATTTGTTGAAGTCAGAAATTAGAATTTGCCTGTGATATAATTGCTTGTAGAAAATAGCAAAAACAATTGTTAAATACTTAAAAGCCATCTTAAAAAATTTGCAAACTATGGATGGGTGTTAATTAAACTTACTGTGGTAATAATTTCTTATATGCCTATTTGAATCATTACATTGAACCCAAACCTGGCGTTGTGTTATATATAAATTGCATCTCACTTTTTAAAAGGCTGAAACCTTTCTTTATAGCCTCTATTTCATAAATAGAAATTGATACTTTCTAAGAATTCTTTTTTTTAATATATATTTTTATTGTTATTTATGTCTTTTACATTTTATATTCCCCTTGGGTAGCCCACCACCAATTCACCCGTGATCCATCTCCATGGTCCCTTGTGCTCTTTTCTATTCCATTTTGTGCCCTTACCCTCCCCTCCTCCGCCCCGCTCCCTCCCCCCGTGTCCCCCC
>PVIJ01007806.1:0-79495 GCA_004024925.1 Scalopus aquaticus
GAGGTATGTTCCTTCTATCCCAAGGATTTCAAGGGCTTTTATCATAAATGGGTGTTGCACTTTGTCAAATGCTTTCTCAGCGTCTATTGATATGATCATATGGTCTTTGTTTTTCTTTTTGTTGATGTGTTGGATTACATTGATTGATTTTCGGATGTTGAACCATCCTTGTGTCCCTGGAATAAATCCCACTTGGTCGACTTTTGTTTTTGAAAAAAATTTATTTTGAAGGATATGTTCCATTAATAGCAGGTCATAAAAGTACCCTCCATGTGCAAAGGACATCAATCTTACATACTGTACTGGAGACACACTCCAAGTGCTTTCAAAGAGGAGTAGAAAGAATGTTCTCTGCTTCCAAGAAAAGAGATTAACACTCTCAACTCTAGCAGAGAAAAGCCACTTAATGTCATAAGTTGGTGACCAAGAGCAGACTTCAACTCTTAACATGGGTACAAAGCGCTGTCATGGAAACAGATCTTACAACCTGAGGGCTTTCTATCAGTCCTAGAATTCCCTGGGACCTGCCACTAGATACGTATCTAGATGACCACCATGAGATAACTAACAGAATTTCCTGTTTTTTTGTTATAGAGCAATCAGAAAATTTTCAAGAAATGACAAGAATATTTCCTGTCCTAGTAAAACAGGGAGAGGTCAGTTATTGCTATGGAAGGACTTATTGCCCTAGGACAGAGGGTCCAATCAGGCTGTTTTGCTAAAGTCAGTTTGGGAGTCATAACTAGAGCCAGTTGGCTTTCACCAGTTCTTCCCACAGGACAAGGCCCAAAAGAATTAAAAGGATACTGATAATTTCTGAATACACAGAAGTGGTTTTTTGAGATGAGAGAAAAGAAAGCCAAGTAAAGTCAGCCCCTGTTGATTCTTTTTTTTTTAATTTTTAAAAAAGATTTATTTATTTTTATGCATACAAGCTGGGATGCAGGCCAGAGGTGTCGGGTGGCAAGAGGGTTCACCAGAGACAGAGTGGGGAGCAGAACAGGCAGATCTACTGAAATCCACTGCTAAGGGAAGCAGTGGGCGCGGTAGGAGAGGTCTACCGCACCATGTGGGAATCTCGCCGGCCGGGCATCGAACTCGCACTGCAGCTGCCGACAGCACCACAGTGCTGTGCTTAACCCATTACACCACCAGGGAGGCCCCAGCCACTGTTAATTCAATACCATGTATTAGTAGGTTTTGCCAAAAGAGCACTTACAGAAATAATTACCGAAGCGCTAAACTTTCAAGATACTTTCCAAGAGTTAACTTCTGTAAGCAAATCAAAGATTTAAATTCAGATATTGGTTCCCATACACACCATTGAACCATCAAGTATAAAATTCCTTTGAAGACCTTAGTAAAAAGTCAAAATTAGAAATGAAGTGTTTGTATTCACTGAAAATTATTTTGGACGTGGAGATCTTTTCAAGATGTCCGTGTGTGAACACGGGGTGGCAGTTGAAAGAAGAAAAATGGTCTCCCACTTAGAGCTAATTCGGGCTTCAGTTATCAGGGGAACATGAGAGGCAGTCAAGTATGGACTGGCAGCTTCAACTAGCCTGCTTTTGTTATTTTGTCTCTCACTCAATAGTCAACCTTCCTTGGGCATTCATTAGAGTGTGACCTAGCACTAGGCCCGCTGGATTCTGAGTATAATAATTCTTCATCAAAACAGGAAGCCAGGAGTCTGGTTTAACACTGACATTTATTTTTAATTAAGATGGATGGTTCAGAAAGACATTATTGTTGGCAAACAAATCACAAAAGGAGGGACACAAGGCAGAATGCTGGTAAGAAAAGACCTAACAGGAGAAGTAAATTGACAGGGGAAAGAAAGAACTTTTTTAAAAATACCTCAAGTATCTGAAGAAAGGCATGTAGAAAAATGGGGGGGGAGAGTGTAAAGGAAAAGAAACTATAGCAATAGCTTTGGCTTCAAAGCATGTTTTTTAAGGTTGGCACATATAGGATTATGGGGGGAGAACTTCAAGTCTTCTCTATGCTGTACTGGTTGTGGGGCACTGTGGAGATGTTAGGGGTGTCAGGATGGCTTCATCAGTACTAACTGGCAAGAAAAATGAGTGAGGCATTCTTGGGTGAGGCCTCGCCTGCGGAAGCACAGGGCTTAGCTGCCCCACTGGGGTTTGGTGTTTGGGTGTGAAGGTATGCGCAGCCTAGTCAACAGTGGGGGAACAGCCTGGAGAAGAGGGAATGTCTATGACAGGGATAAAGGAGTAAAGAAGATACACATCTCACCTGGGTAGGAAGGAAGGAAGAAGTGTGTACAAGTAAGAGGAGAGGAAGTATGATGCCTCTCAGGTCACAGATATCCACTCAAAACATATCTTTCCAATACCTGTAGTTTGGGTTTTTTTTAGATTTATTTTATTATTTATGCATGTAAGAACTGGGGTGTAGGCTGGGGGCAGGGGGAGAGTGTAAGGATTCACCAGAGACAGAGTGGGGAACAGAACAGGCAGATCTACTGAAATACACTGCTGAGGGGAGCCATAGCCAAGACAGGTGCGGTCTGCTGTGCCATGTGGGTTAGCTCCCTGGCTGGGGATTGAACTCATGTTGCAGTAGCTTGATAGTGCTGAGATATAACCCCTTGCACCACCAGGGAGGCTCTGCCTGTAGTTTTTAAACTTCTGGTAATGAAGAGTCTGACCATGAAGCCCATGTCAGAAGCACTGCACTTTTACAGCCGTATGGCTCCCACTTTTATTTTCATGTCCTAAATTACAACCCACATATGTTTTTATGACTGCCCATGTCTTTTAAGACCCTGAATTGATAGAATTTTTAATTTTTCCATTTTAAATTTCAGTAAGAGAAATTTTGGTTATATTTGATCAAGACTCTAGTTTTTAACAGGTTTCTGTAAAAGGAAAAAAGAGAAGCTGGCTACCTGATAAGAATTATTTCTCCAAAAAAAAAAAAGCACGATATTTGTATAAAATTGTTTCTTCAAACTAAAATCAGTAAGACCAATGGGGACATACGAGGAGTCAGATTTCAACAAGAACTTTTAAATACTTTTATCTGCCTTGTCATGAAATATATTACCCCTTGAATATTTGAGATATATGACACTGGAAATAGCCCAGATTGGATGCCTTACCATCAGGGAAATTGAATAAATGAATTAAACTTTGTTAACTAACCTTTTAGGTTTAGTTAGGACCCCTTCTCCCAGGTTAATATTCTAATTCTTAAAATCCATTAAGAAACCATGATCACAAAATTTTCCACTTAAAAAGAGCTAAATAGGTGCGGAATAAATTTGGACAAAGAGAAATGGTATGGTGAAGGACAGCCTGGACGTTTAGGGGCCTCCCTGGTGGCACAAGGGGTTAAGTCTCAGCACTATGAAGTTATATGCAGCCACTGCAACACAAGTTCAATCCCCAGCCAGGGAGCTTCCTACATGGTACAGTAGACATCTCCTGTCTTGCCCACTGCTCCCCTCAGCAGTGTATTTCAGTAGATCTGCCTGTTCTGTTCCCCACTCTGTCTCTGGTGAATCCTCTCACCCCCCACACCTCTGGCCTATACCCCAGCTCTTACATGTATAAATAAATAAATCTTCAAAAAAATAAAGTACAAATATATGTAAGTCTTGAAAATTATTGCTCTACATTGTTGTTTCACATACTGTTAGAGAACCCTGACCCTAGTGCCCCAGTTTTTCAGGAGTCCTCAGCCCACAAGTTGAGAACTACTAGTATAAAGAAATCTTCTTTAACCATCAAACTTCTAATATACGTATTATAAACAAAGACAGCTCAGGAATGATATCTGGTTACAGATATTATGGGAAAATGGGGAAATTCTGCCCCATGCTGACATGTTCACAAGAAGACAAACATAGGATCTTTCCTGGTAACCCGGTATGTCCTTGACTGGAATATAAAGGTGATTGATACATGTTGATCTGTCATTCTAGGTTTGGACTTTTGTTCCTCTAGTACAAGAAGAAAAAAGAAAAGCATGCCTTTAAAAGTTTTTAGGAAGGAGCATTTAGGTGCATCTAAAATAGAAAGACAAGCCACCAGTTTAATATAAAGAGGTTTTGCTTTAATATCACACTCAATTTGGGTGTTGTAAAAGAATAGTCAGATAGTTAACAATTTACCTGATATCCTGGATACCTGCCAAGATACTTACTGATTTCATTGTAAACTGTGTCTTGCCAGGGATACAAATGAGAGGGAGTCCTCTGTTTTGTATATATATTTGATGTATGTTCTTTTAGGAAAGGAGTCTGGGTAGAAGGAGGGTCTTTCATATTCATCTATACTTTTAGGTAACAGTCAGTCTATGAAAAAACTTAGATGTTTTTTCCACTTGGCCCCCAACTGAGTGGGTTGCAATTCTTTCCTACCTGGAGCGCTGCAGGGGGTGTGACAAGTGGAGACATTACTGGACATTTGCATTTAAAGAATTAATAAAAATTCCTTATTTGCCCGAAAGCCCCATGAAGTTTATAACCTTGACGCTTTATTACCCCCTACACTGGTTTCTCTCCTGGTATGGCCAAACAAACCAACATAAATCTGTATTTTTAAAGAATGCAATTAGTAATGTGCTACTGGACAGCATACTGGAAATATGCAGTTCTCTGGCCACAGAATTTCACAAAAGGGAAACAAACAATACAGAACAATGAAAAGCATTCCCTGAGCTATATTAACCTTTAGGTCACCCATATTAATGACAGCTATTCCATGTGAACATTTCTTACTTCAAGTAAACAATCTGTCAAGGACAAAAGGTCAAAACTGCCTTTCTTTGAGTTGACGTAAAAGAACTTCTCTTATTCTTATCTGGGAATTGACATTAGCACTTCCTGGGGCTTGGGGACAATTTTCAAGGGTTAGTGTGCAAATCTATGTTAGGGTTCTCCGGGATCCATCCCTTCAGCAGTACTGAGCCCAGTCTGCTTCTAGGGTCCCGTATCCTACTGAAGGTGACACAGAAAGAGGTCACTGCAATGGCTGCCAACACAGGACCCCTAAGAATGTATTTTGCCAGGGAAAAATGATACACTCCACCATCAACACCATGCAATGCAAAAGGAGCACCGTGAAGGGGGAACCTGTGGGAAATTCAAGAAACGTTCCTGAGTTAAGTGAGAGAAAGAGAGAGAGCAGACACATAGACAGAGACAGACAGACACACAGAGACAGAGAGAAAGAACCTGGTTCTATGACTCACACTGAAGAAGAAAGAGAGCAAGGACACCTGTTAGGACTCTACAGTCCTGCCTCTCCTGTGTGACCTCTGAAAAAAGGAGTTTCTTGGAAGATAAGTGGAATCCCAAACCAGTGAGTAGACTCAGGGACTTAGGCAGAGATCCAAGCGCCCTCTAGAGGCGATACTGAGGTTTCCAGTTACTGTGAGGCTTGAAGTATGAGAAGAGGTGTGGAGCAGGGAGGCAATTATCAAACATACAGATTTGAGAAAGGCCCAAAACCACCAGCACCACTGGAAACTGCCAAGGAAGCCTGGCTGGGAACAATTTCACAAGAACAGCAACGTCAGACTCTGTCTTCTCTACTTGTTTGTCTTGAGGGAAATCGAAATCAGTCTTTACTGACTACTTAAGGTCTGGAATGGAGTGGAGAGGGAGAAAGGGTAGGTAGTCTTTCCTTCTTTTGGAAACCACTCTGTGCTGTTGAGCCCATTTTTCCTAAATTATCCGTATCCTTGACTCCAACAAAAGTATCTCCTCTTACTTCTTTCCCTGAAGGTTCTGTGCAGACTTCAACATTACCACCACCCCAGCAGCCGCTCATGAGGTCCCTAGTGAGCTACGTGCTCTACCAAGCCCAGACCCCTTCAGCCTGGTAACCACCGCTGCTCCCACTGCTCTGACTTTGCGGATGAGGCCTTTCACCTTTGTCACACCTTTTAAATAATGTGTCAGGCCCTTCAGGTAATTTGTTACAGATTACAAGTATAAGACCCAACAAAGGATCAAAAGTAACCAACTGGAAGTCAGTCTAAGATCACCTCCTAAAATGTGAACCAAATGTACTAAAATTATCTGGAGTGTTTGTTATAAACAAGATTTGGGGCTTAACTTTGCACTAAGAATTTCTAGAAGTGGACCTTCAATAGCTGCAGATAGAACAAGCTCCCCAGGTCATACATATACACCCTCATATTTGAACCACTGAACAAGAATTTACAGCTGCTAGACGAAGTGACTTCTCTCAAAACCTATACAACGAGGAGCCAACACTAAGGATTCCTGGCATATTTCCATGCCTAGATATCAGCTTAGAGTCATGTGGCTCATCCCCCACCGCTGGGAGTGCCACTGCCATGTTTAGGCAGCAAAGTCCAAACAAATGCCAAAAGGTCCATTGAGAGAAAGGAGTTCTCCCTCATGCTCACACAAGTCGTGCCTTATTTCCAGTTCAGGAACTGCTTCTTCTGAGACAACTGACAAAGGAAATCCTACTGTCATAGTAGACACCATCAACCCTAACCCACAAAGTTGTGATGTTGTTCTGAGAGTCTCAAGGATGAACTGAATTTCTAAGCATTTCCAAAAGCCAATGTCATTGCTTCCCCAAATAACATTAACATTAACAACCCAAGCTGAGCTTCACTAAGTGCAATTTAATTCCTTTTATGTCTCTCTGTTATAAGATAAGGATAATGCCTGTATGTCTCTCCTATAGTTCTCTGGGCCCTGGCTTAGACTCTGTAGTGAATCTTGCTTAATTAGAACATAACAGATCCCAAGAAAAAGCAAGAGGTAGCAGAGGAGTCTCCATCCATGCTAAAAGAGGTATTTCAAATTCTTTGATGCTAAAATGTAATCAATTGTCAGACCATCAATATGATATATTGGGTTTTTTTTCTCAAAAAAGAACAATATAGTTGTGCAGTTATATTCCACTTTGTTAACACATTATTGCAATCAAAGTCGGAGACTTTTGCTATTCATAAACTTTTGAATCACTTCTTACAGATAAAATGATATGTGACTCAAATGGTAAACTCTGGTTAGCATAATCTTTGCTGATCCTTCTTGCCACTTTTAGTACTAACTGTATAATTTCAAGGCATATTAATTGAAGAATATCAAGTTGTTTTATATACTCTGCACTTGCTTTTATTTGTTAATTGAATAACACAATTACAAGACAGACTTCCCTGAATATTATTAAGAAAATTTTGACATCTACTGCCTAGTCTTTCATGATGTGTGAATCAATCATGCCAATCTCTTCTATATTTGGCAATTTCCACTGCTCTTAATTGCATTGCCAGACCCACGACACAAAATCCTTTTGCACATGTCACAGTGACAAAGTGAAACAAAATATTTGTGGGTGGTTCCTTTTCTTGGGACCTGAAAAGCATGTGGTTTTTGCTAATCAAGAAAATATGGACAAAAAGTCAGTCTTGCAGTGACAAACTTTTGTTCCCTCATAAAAAGTTCATATTCCACAGACCTATTTTCACATCCCTCTGAATACACATTAACTTTACATTTTAATGTGACATTAAAGTATAATTTTTTTTCTTATTTTAAATGACCCAAATTTAAATTTAATTACTTATGGTACTATGCAAATAAGTGGCCATCAGAGACAATAAAAATTTTTGTGTAACACTGTTTCCAGACACACATAAAATGGTAACTATGTAAAATTTTCTTCTGATGGGCAGCTGCACTTCAGAATCATTAAAATGTAAAAGGGGAAAAAAACCCTGAAAAGACATAACTAAACATGCACTACAAAGGATTTATTCTTCAGCATCTCCTTAAGTTATGTTCCTAAACAGGTCCACTTTGCAGGTTTTCTATTATTTTCATTTAACAATGAAGCATAAAATTGAGGACAATAAAAGAAAACTTAATATTCATTTTTCTTTAGGAAAAGTGCTTTTGAAAGCACTAGTTCTTTCATACTCTGAATATTTAGGAAAGATAATTTCTTTAAATGACTGGAAAGATGCAGAGCCCCAAAAGATGAACACATGGCATTTTACTCAGTGCCAAATGAAGTCATTAAAATATTGAAGGCGGAATGCTGGAGTGGAAAGAACACAAAGCCAGAAATCAATAAACTGAATTTTAATCTTGGCTTTGATATACTTTGTCAAGGCATAAGTAATCATCAAGTGGTCGACTGGATCATGGAGGACGATGAAGGCATTTCTAATTTAACATGATTTGAATAACCTTTCTTGAAGTGGGGAAAAAATCAAAGAAATTGAAAAGAACTTAAGCTGTTATGAGGAGGGCATTGTAGTCAGTGCTTCTCAAATTTATATATCAGAATCATGGATGTGCCTTGTGGAGAATTCAGCCGTCTGGCTCCGCCCTGCAATTCTGATTCAGGAACTCTGAAGTGGGTGATACTCAACTGTGATCTTCCTAAACCCCACAGATGAGATCAGTGTACAAAAACATTTAAAAACCACCACTCTCAGCCAACTATACCAGCAGATTACTGCTCACTTTACATGGTTATTAATTACAGAATTGTAACTACATGGTTACAATTGATTGTCACTGACCTCCTCACTTGAAAAAACAGTTGCAATTGTGATAATAATAGCATTTAATATTAATTAAGCATATATTATGTGCCAATATCATGCCACATGTTCCATATACAAGTCTCTTTAAAATCTCCTAACCTCAAGTCCAGGAGCTAGGTGGTGGCGGTGGTTTTAATACCACCACTGGTTGGCCCAGTTTAACACAGTTGTTGAATGGCAATGCCAGAAATCCGACTCAGGAAAATCATCTTCAGAGACACTACTATCAACAACTATCTTACACTGCCTTTATAAATGGTATAATTACCAATTAAGTACTAATAACAATAGCTACTTTTTTATAGGGCACCTACTACAGGCTGGATTCCGTTAAATACACCCATTATCTCATTTAAGCCTCAAAATATTCCAGCAACATGTTGGTTTACATTGTTGTTTGTATTTTGGAAGTACAGGATCCCCCGTCCTTGTTTTACAGATGGGAAACTGGGGCTGAACAAGGGGTAACAAGTTGTGAGTTGGCAGAACTCAAAATTTAGGTTAGAGATTTAACTTAGGCTCTTTTTTAAAAAAAAAAAAAGATTTATTTATTTATGCATACAAGCTGGGGTATAGATCAGAGGTGTGGGGTGGTGAGAGGATTCACCAGAAACAGAGTCGGGAGCAGAACAGGCAGATCAACTGAGATACACTGCTAAGGGGAGCAACGGGAGAGGCAGGAGAGGTCTGCTGTGCCATGTGGGAAGCTCCCTGTCTGGGTATCGAACTCGTGCTGCAGTGGCTCTGGATAGCTTCATAGTGCTGTGCTTAACCCATTGAGTCACCAGGGAGGCCATTAATTTAGACTCTTAACACTATTTTCTCTTAGCTACATCTTGTTACCTCTCAGGCTGTCAGTCATCAGAGCCATATTTCCTGTCCAGGTTTCTCCTCTTTCTGGCATTTTATCTTTGTCCTGTTTGAATTGGTTGTTTTCTAAGACGCTAGAGACTCTCCAAGTGGAATATATATTACATTTGCTTCTGAAGCTCAAACATTCTTTTTAGATATCAACCTCTTTTTTTTTTAAGATTTATTTATTTATGCATATAAGAGCTGGGATGTAGGCCAAAAGGAGCTAGGAGGGCTGGGTGAGAGGGTTCACCAGAGACAGAGTAGGGAGCAGAACAGGCGGGTCTACTGCAATACACTGCTAAGGGGAACAGTGGGCAAGACAGGAGAGATCTGCCGCACCATGTGGGTCAGCCTCCTGGCCGGGGATCAAACTCTTGCTGCAGTGGCTGGAGATAGCTTCATTGTGCTGATACTTAACCCTTTGAGCCACCAGAGAGGCCTTAGATATCTACCTCTTAAGGAAAAGTTTTAATTTTCCCAGACCTTTAAGGCAGTAGTTCCCAAATTTTGTTTTCACTACTAAAATCTATCAGTAAAATATTTTGAGCACAAATCCAATGACATGAATATTTATTTATCAATAATATCATGTAATATTTATGCATGTTATGTATTTCATAAAACATTTAAAAGTACAACATTTATTTAAATGATATTGTTTAAATATAAATATTTCTACTATTTTCTTCAGATATCTCCACTTTGGAGCCTATCACTAGGTCTCATGGTCAGAATCAGCAATCTCACAGTTTAAAAATTCTAAATTGCAGCTCTATTTACAATAGTTAAACTACGGAAACAACCTAAGTGCTCAAATACAGATGAGTGGATTGGGAAGATGTGATACATACACACAATGGAATATTACTCAGCAATCAAAAAAGACAAACTCATGCCATTTGTAACAACATGAATGAGGCTGGAAGGGATTATGCTAAGAGAAATAAGTCAGAGGAGAAAGACAAATACCAGATGATGTTACTTAGAGGTAGAATATAGAGAAACTCAACAAAGAGTCAAATAAAGCCAAACTCAAAAATCAATCCTTGAAAATTGACTACATAGGATGAGGCATTCAGGGGAGAAGTAAGCACTTAGTGGGGAGGGAGCACAATGGTCTATGGTGGAGGACTACGGCTTCTTTGGTAGTGGGAGTGCTATGGTAACAACACCTAAAGGCAGGATTCTATATTTCCAAAATAAAAACAACAATGTAAGTCAATATTGCTGCAATAATTTTTTGAATAAATAAAAGTTATAAGGTTCCAAGAGAGCAGCAGCTCCTAACCTGACTGAATTGAAAACTTTTTTAAAAGATAGAATTTCAAACCCCACTCACAAAGACTCTGATTCAGAACATGCTCCAGTTGCAGCTGACGCTCAGAAATGGAAACCACTGCTCTCAGGAGCCGACCCTGACCAAAGGAACAGGCCCGGTGACAGCAGAGGTCACAAATGTTTAGTCCTACTACTACTGCCTCTTACTGCCTGGGCTCATCCCTGAATCCCTGACTAGGCCATCTCTCTGATAAACTCTGACTCACAAGACTTCAATTATCCTTTTGATCTCTGCTTCAATTTGGGAGGGATTACTTACTCCCTACTCTCTGCTTTTAGATGAAAGAGAATAGTTTCCAAGGGATTTTTATCACTAGGAAGACTCTCCTATGAAACAACAGACAATTTTCTCAGTAGGCTGGTCATTTATCCTTTTTAAAGAACATTGTTATCCCTTCTTCCCATAGTAGCAGTGCAAGCACAAAGTAGCTGGGTTCAACCCAGAAATGCCTTTAATTATTTCTTGTCCACTACTTTTGGGTTTCATTTGCACTAAAATGCTACCAATTCTCAAATAAATATTTTTAATAATTAATTTGATTCAGCCAGTGCATGTTTCTGTGTATGTGTCTGTGTTGTAAAAGATTAAGGAGGAATACAACTATGCAATCTTTTTTTTTTTATTTAATTTTTGCATAGAAGAACTGGGATGTAGGCCAGAGGTGCAGGGGGTTGAGAGGATTCACCACAGACAGAGTGGGGTGCAGAACAGGCAGATTTACGGAAATACACTGCCAAAGGGAGTAGCAGGAGAGACAGGAGAAGTCTACTGCACCATATATGGGTTAGCTCCCTGGCCAGAGATTGAATTCGGGCCGTAGCATTGATAGTATTGACATTTAACCCTTAGGCCACCAGGGAGGCCTAATCATGCAATCTTTTCCCCAGGGACACATATGAATGACTAAACTGTATCCACACTTCAGAATGGTTTATCAAATGTTTAAATAAGTCATTGTGTTTTGGCATATGGAGATTTTCACTAAGCCAGCTGATTAGTATTTATTTAAATAGATTACAATATCTACTCTAGCTCTCCACTCTGACCAGCCTCAATTCTCAATATTTAATTCCTCTTGCTTGATTTGGTACTAATTTCTAATCTATCTTTGGTCACTGGTCTTTGTCTCTACCTCCCCCCTCCAAATATCTGCCCAAATGACCAAAGTGATGATCTCATGCCTTTAGTGACGGGTGGATTGGTGAGAATGGAATAGGGTACTCCAAACCATTTTGTTTCCCAAATACATTTGCAATGCTTACAAAATCACACGCAGGTAGCATCGACAAAGTTTCATTAGTTAGACATGGCAAAATTACCTTTCCACTTAAAAGTTAGAGAATTCATTTTTACATATAAGAACTAAAGAAGAAGTGGCAAAGGGATTAAAATCTCAGTGCTATCAAGCTATTGCCAGCCACTGCAGCTTGCATTTGATTCCCCCACCCCTCCACACACACCCCCACCCCCATCAGGGGGCTGACCCACATGGCTCAGCAGACCTCTCCTGTCTCTCCCACTGTTCCCCCAGCAGTATATTTCAGTAGATCCACCCTGCCCTACTCCCCACTCTGTCTCTGGTGAATCCTCTCATCCTTACACCTCTGGCCTACACCCCAGTTCTTGTATGCATAAATAAATAAAAATAAATTTTTAAAAAAGAAACTACAAACTTGAAACAAGGTTTGAAATCACTTCACCGATAAAACTCAGATGACCATGATTTTGAACTGATTAATCTTAGATTTAGAAACTTATCCTGGGGCCTCCCTGGTAGTGCAACGGGTTAAGTCACAGCCTATGAAGCTATCCAGAGCCACTGCAGCAGGAGCTGGATACCCAACCAGGGAGCTGACCAACATGGCACAGCAGACCTCTCCTGTCTTGCCCGCTGCTCCCCTCAGCAGTATATTTCCGTAGATCCACCTGTTCTGCTCCCTACTCTGTTTCCAATGAATCCTCTCACCCCCACCCCCACATTTCTGGCTTACACCCAAGCTTGTATGCATAAATAAATAAATCTTTAAAAAAAAAAAAAACTTATCCTAAGGAAATAATCAAAATGTACCCAGCGATGATCAGTGATATTCTGCTGAATGTCACTGTAAAAAGAGCCTAGTCTAAACGGTCATCAATAGGAATTTTGTTAAGCTGTGGTATGTTCATTTGACTCAACTTTAAAATCATGTTACCAAATATATTTAAAAAATAGCAAAATGCATAAAATATCGGGTGGGAGGAAAAGCTGATAAAATATTATTTGATTTATACAGATCTTAATATCAACTTTGTAAAAGAGAAAATCCTTGCATGCATTGCTTTTAAAAGGCTGGAAAGATACATAACAAAATGTTTGAATAATTTCTGAGAAAGTGTCTACAAAAAGCATCATTTTACTTACAAACAAAATATACACATAGATTTTGGTTTTAAAAATAAAGGAAGAGGCTAAAATGATAGGTATAATTTTAAAAATAAAAAGGTCAAAATGATTTTACATATTATGAAAGTATGCTTCAGTCTCTAAATCACTTTGATTTGAAAATCTTAATTACTTTAATTTGAAAATCAGTGTAAACATAACTTCTCAATATTTTATTACAGACCACACAGTGTCTACATATTACTATTCATATTACTACCTTAATTATCATAAAATGTTTATTTAAGCCTTTTTGTTTGCATAGATACATAGTTTATCCCACCTGCTTTTCTTATTTGAGTACACATGAAAATAACAAAGAAAAAAATATCTCATATCCAGGACCAAAAAATAGTAAGACTCTTCTGTAATAATAAGTATTCCAAGGAGCCTGCTAATAATAATACTGTTTCTCTTGCTGGAAAAGATAAATTTTAAGAGTTAATCACAAGCAATTTGTGACCTTTGTGATGTAACGATACAACGCAGTTTTCCCATGATCCTGTATTATCTGCCCTGTGTTTTAAATGGTGTCAGCTTATATAAATCATGGAGTTATAAATTACTAACTCCAAAAATGATCAAAAGAAAAATAACAGATTATTATATATATAATTTCTCAAGGAATTATAATTCCTTAGTCTTTTAGAAACAGCAAAGCAAGGAATAGAACTTTATGGATATTTTAAAGTGTTGGCTTTTGGAATTCTTAATAAATTCCATCTCTACATGGGATTTATGCCATTGAAAACACATATAAATCACAAAAGAAAAGTACCATCCATCTAATTATTCCAATGAGGGTGAGGCAGAGAAAGGGAGGGGAGAGCTTCCAACTAACAAGCCAGCTCTAAGCCTTCATGTGTTGTTGGGACATAAAAACATGACCAGTTTTAACGTACCATGACAAGTTATTTAAAAGATTAGTGCCAGATATTGGAGAGAGAGCGTGAATATGAAGCCTGACTTCAGCTGGTTTAGTGTGATCTTCAAATAGAGCCATCAAATAATATTATTTTTCTCCAACTCTGGACTATAGAACAAAAAGGACTGAGAAGCTTAAAAGAGCTATTCATGAGTACAAAATCAGAGCTCTGAGTCAACTGTTTACACATTGTGAATGTATTTCATCTATTTTAATACAACACCACCCCTGGTGGTGGTGCCTGCCAAACTCAAGACTGTTTTAAGTTTAAGGATCCAAAAAAGCTGACTATAGACTTTCAAATGTCCTCAAATGCACTGTTCTTCCAAGTGAAAAGGAAGCACCTGGATTTGGGGAGTCCTTCTCATATATCTGCTACTGTATAAACTCCCAACTTGGAATCTCTTCTTTGTACTTTATACAAATGGTATCATAACTGGAAAGGGTTTCCCAGATAAAAAGCAAACATGGTGCAAGGTTTAGACCTTATTAGCATTTCCAAAGCCCTGTGAAAAGCCCCTATTCTGTCTCCCCTGCCAAGTAAATTTTGTTTTGCTCAGCTTTGGCACTGTTCCTCTGTTGTCATGGTGGGGCATTATTGTCACAGCTGTCTCAGGGGGCGCTGCTTTGAATATGTTTAGAAAACAACACACAAGTAAGGAAACATCACATTCGCTATACCAAAAGAGCTTTTATAAGGTGTGTTAGAGTGCAGGAGAAAATTCCCCCACCCCTCTGGGTTCTTCTGGGATCAAACAAGCAAACAAATTAACAACAGAAAAATTAGGAGGAAGAAAGAGAAATGTAATTACATATGTATGGAGAAACTACATGACTGTAAATTCGAAAGGAAATAGCACAAAAATAGGATTTATACCCTGAGCTGAGAAATGGAGTTAAGGAGGGTCGAGGAGAAAGGCACGCTCCTACATGAGGAGGAGATACTTCATAGGACAAAACCTTGTCTCTAGATGTTTGTCCTGCCTTAAGATAGGTTTCTTTGATAAAACAGCTATTTCTGGAGATAATCCTAAATCTGGGTAGTCTTCATTTTTTCAGGTTAGAGTAACAGTTTCCCTAAGGCCCAAAGGGCCTCTGTTGACCTTGGTTCTACATACCCAAGTAACAGATATTAGCAAAAGCTTATCCAGACATCTTAGAAAAGAGCCTGTCTGAACATCTGGGGGAGAATGTTCCTACACAGGCAACCACATTTATTACTGCAAAACCCTAAATGAGTGATATAAAGATCACATTGTATTTTTAATTCTGTGGAATAAAAATGAAATTAGGTAAAGGAATGACTGAATTTGCTACAGAGATAAGAACATAAACAGAATACACAGAGAAGGATGTATCAGAAAGAAAAAGCAAAGAAAATAATACTTCGAAGATTTATTTTTTCATTTATATAAATAATTGTTGCAACCTTTCTCAAAAATAATAACTCATTCCCTCCAACTACTGCTTTATTTAGTAAATTTTCTCTTTCATAACAACCAATTATTTTGTTTTGCTTATCGTCTATTCAAAAAAACCGTGGCTGTTGGAACATGAAAGGAAGTATTCCACTAATCTCAATTTCAATTTGATTATGATTAAAACAGGTAGTTAAAGAAGCTGATAATAGTGCATACAATGCTTTGAATGATGGGTAAAACGTGAATGTATTATGCAACATATTGGAATTTCCTTTACAAGTATGCTGCCTTTAGGATATTTATGTTTAACCAGAATCGCAGGTAGGAACTTGCAACTAACATGCATTTAACAAAATGTTATTCATTATATTCTTGCTAGTAAATAATGGCTCAAGCATCATTTGACATCTCCTAACTACTTTCACAATGATTCCAGGTTAAGGAAAAAAAAAAAAAAAGCTTTATTTTTCACTGCTGAAGTGATACTTTAGAATCAATGGCAATGATAATAATTTTAGTACCATATCATACTTGCTTCTTCTAGAAACAGATTAGTAATTGAAATAAAGAGATAATACTTCTACTAGATCATGATCATAAGTTTTTAGGGATTTCTCACAGTAAGATTTTTTGCACCACAATATTAGTTTTAACACCTTAACAGAATCCAACAGTGACTTAAGTAAGAATGATGGAAGCCTCCCTGATGGTGCAATGGGTTAAGTTGCAGCACTATGAAGCTATCAGCAGCCACTGCAGCACTAGTTTGATCCCCATTTGATCCCTGACTAGGGGCCTCTCCTGTCTCACTTACTGCTCCCCTCAGCAGTGTATTTCAGTCAATCTGCCTGTTCTGCTCACCACTCTGTCTCTGGTGAATCTTCTCACGCCCCTCCCCATACCTCTGGCTTATTATACCCCAGCTCTTGCATGCATAAATAAATCTTTAAAATGGACAAAATTCAATTTTTAAAAAGTAAGAAAACAAGAAATAGAGGAAGGAGGAGACATTCTTTTTTTTTTTAATTTATTTATGTATACAAGCTGGGGTACAGGCCAGAGGCGTGGGGCGGCGAGAGGGTTCACCAGAGACAGAGTGGGGAGCAGAACAGGCAGATCAGAAACACACTGCTGAGGGGAGCAGTGGGTGAGGCAGGGGAGGTCTGCCGCACCATGTGGGATTCTCCCTGGCTGGGCGTCGAACCTGCATCGCTCACAGCCCACAGCTCCACAGCGCAGCGCTCAACTGCTGCGCTACCGGGGAGGCCCAGGAGGAGCCCTTCTTAAGCTTAAGAGAGTTTTGTAGGATTATACCAATTTTCTTTGTAAGGATAAAAGTTCAAAATTACAAAGCTGGCAATAAGAGGTGAACTAAAGCAAATTTACTGAGCATCTGTGCTTGAAGTATCCTTTTCACTGCTCCTGACACACCCATGAGAAAAGAGCTTATGCTCAGTGGAATCATCACATCATCAACACATCTGGAATTCAATATTGCCTACCCCAGCAGGAATTTCTAAGGATGCACATTGGCCAAAGCTCCTTAATTCAAGCTATTTCTCTGGGTGGTATATTCTTAATATTTCAAGCTAGAATGAAACTAAAACTATATTCCTTGGACTAATGCCTTCCAGTAGGTAGCAATACATTTTCTGGAAAGAAGATTGCAATGGAAAATCTTGTCAAACAAGGCTCTACTTGTGTGGATTAAGGAAACCACTTCCAGCTCTAGCACTCCAGTCTTCTGAAAAATTACCAAATTATATGAAAACTCTGTTCCAAAGTTTCAACAACTGCCATTTATATATCCAAGCTTTTACCAACCTCTCCCTATTTTTCCCATCCCTTCCGCCCCTCCACAAAAACTTTCATATTCTTCATTTCTATGAATTCGACTTTTTTCTTAGATTTCATATATAGGTAAGATGATACAGTGTTTGTTTTCCTCCATCTGACTTATTTCAATTAGCATAATGCCCTCCAACTTCATCCATGTTGTCAGAAACAACAGGATTTCCTTCTCTTTTAACAATGAGTAAAATTCCATTGTGGGACCCTCCTGTTGGTATAACGGGTTAAGTCTCAGCCTATGAGGCTATCCGCAGCCACTGCACTCCACAGCCAGGGAGCTTCCCACATGGTGCAGCAGACTTCTCCTGCCTCACTCGCAGCAGTGTACTCCACCTGTTCTGCTCCCAGCTCTGTCTCTGGTGAATCCTCTCACCACCCCATACCTCTGACCTACACCCCAGTTCTTGTATGCATAAATAGATAAATCTTTACCAAAAAATTCCATTGTGATATATATATAGATAGGTATATATATAGAGATAGACAGATAGCACATTTTCTTGATCCACTCATCCACTGAGGGTCATTTAAGTTGTTTCCTTAACATTGGCTATTGTCACTGCTGCTGCAATGAACATGAGAGTACAGAATGTCCTCGAAATAACGCTTATGTTTTCTTTGGATAGTGGGATTGATGCATAAATTTTCCTTAAAGAAAAAGTTGCTATTAATTATCACTCCTGATCAAAAAGTGAGAAAACCACAATTTAAGTGAGTCTAAGCCAAAGACCAAAAGACTAGGTTGCTTGAATTTAAACACAACTGTATCCAAAAACCAGACCGTCTCCACTCTGCTTCTATTTATCAGTTTCCCTTAAATTACTATGTGTAGCTCCGTGTTACATCCTAATCCAGCAACTTCCATGGAAGGAATCCTTTCTAACATCATTAATCTGTAAGTTCAGTGGAGGTCTCTGGTCATCCTTGGATTATTGGTCATTCCTGAGCAATTACTTCATCTAGAATAGGTTACCATGAATGAACACACCTAGTTCAGGTACCATTACTATGGCCAAATGAAAGAGGTCCTGGGAAATGTAGTCCATCAGTATCACAGGGAGTAGAAGAGAGGCAGTTCGTATAAAGAAGGGATGATAGATAGGAAAAAAGAATTTCCAGCACAGTAGGAAAGCTTAATATCTGGAAGATCATATTACCCCAGGGTGTTTTGGAGGGGTATTTAAGTAACAATTAATTAGTTTTTCTGCAACTTAGACTGCTCATCTCAAATAGTGGCCTTCTGCCCTGGAACCAATCATCTTGCATCATGGGAACTTGTTGTGCTAACTTTATAGCCTACCTGCTCCATTAAGCAACTCTTCTATTTGCTCTTACCTCAGGTAACACGCTTCCCTCCTACACATTCTGGCTATAAGACAGGATAAATGGGTCCTAAAAAGGCATGCAATTCTTTTCTAAAGCACTTTGAAATCCTGGGAGACTGGGGTTATAGGTTATAGCACATGCTCCAGTGAACCTGTTCAGATTACTCATGAGGACTCGAGGCTATGTTTAGAATTCTTTCTGAAGTGAATAAACAGATGGTCAGCAGTGGCTAAAATTGAAAGTAATTTTTTAAATATTGAAAATCAATTACTTTAATATTCTGCAAGTGGAAAGGTCCTTCAAAAATGGCTAGGCAATATTTATAAGGAAACATGTTCCCTCTGGAATGAATTCAGCTCAAGGACAGCAGATGCACTGCAATATTCTGAGACATTAATTCAAAGTGATGTGAAAAAAGAATTACTGGTTTCACATCCCTATCATAGAAGTCTTGAGGCATAATTAATTGATGATGATTGCTTCAGAAATATTCTGAGCCAAGACTCCACCAAAAAAGAGTATTTTTCTCATTAACTTTCTAATAGCTCATATTATTCACAAGAAATTCACAGGAATGGACATGCTATGTCTTGGAGTATGCCTGAGCCAGAAATAGCAAAATGGTGGGAAAGGGGAGTTTTAGAGTTCTGAATCCTAGAAACTATGCCAGTAGAATTTTCTGCGTGCCAAAAAAGACAGTGAATAAGCCAGTCCAGCTGTGAGAATGCAGCTGTGAGATTGCTGAAAGAAATGAAGTCAAAGGCAGGTTTATGAATGTGCCATCAATTTAATCAGCATGGTGGAAGGCAAAATCATGCTTAATGCCTCTAGCAAGTTAGGTAAAAGAAAAAATAATTTCAATAAGATCGGTTATAAATTGGTATCAAATAAAAATCTATAGGACCTGGGCCTCCCTGGTGGCGCAAGGGGTGAAGTCTCAGCAGCATGAGGCTATCAGCAGCCACTGCAGCATGAGTTTGATCCCCAGCCAGGGAGTGGCCAGGGAGCTGCCCACATGGCGCAGCAGACCTCTCCTGTCTCGCTCACTGCTCCCCTCAGCAGTGGATTTCAGTCAGTCTGTCTGTTCTGCTCCCCACTCTGTTTCTGGTGAATCCTCTCACCTCCCGCACCTCTGGTCTACATCCCAGCTCTTGTATGCGTAAGTAAATAAATCTTTAAAAAAATAAAATAAAATAAAAATCTATAGGACCAAATAGGGCTGTTGGTGAAGTTGAACAACAATGGAATGAAAGGGTATACCAGACTCTGAGAGCTCATAAAATGTGGAGATTATCTTGTTCAATCATTCATGTGAAGTATGAAAAAAAGAAAAGGCCTTATCCAGGACCATGTTTCAATTGCTTCTTGATATTTAACAAATTATCCCTTCAAAATAGTGGCTTAAAAGATTATTTGCTCACATCTGCAATTTAGGCAAGGCTTGGCAAGGACAGCTTGTCACTGTTCCACATGGCGTCAGCTCTGGTGGTGAATCCATGATCAGAGGATCTCCTTCCAAGATGGACTCACTCTCACATGGGATGTTGCTGTCACTGTGGGCTGGAAAGTCAGCTGGGGGTTGTGCTCTACCACATGGCCTCTCATGTGGCTAGGCTGGTCTCATGGAGAGGCCATGTGGAAGACAACTGATCACAGCATGAAAGTCTCAGAGTAGACATATTAGAAGCAACTGGTTTCCCCCAGAAAGCTGCTAGGGCTTTTCAAGGCTTAAGTCTAGAAGGAGCACAGTGCTGTTTTTTTCTGAATTCTATTGGTTAAATAGAATTTAACTAGAGCAGCCTAGATTCAAGAGAATACCAGACAGGGCACGAATATCAGGCAGTAAGGTTCCATTTAATGCAAAGATAAAGTTAACTGACTAACGATATACATACAGACATACATACATGCATACATACATATATATATTCAAGTAGAAGAGAAATATTATTTTCACATTTTTGTAAATATTTTTTAATTAAGGTAGCACTTGTTACCCTATATAAGTTTTTTATATACTGGTTACACTATGTAAGTTTCAGATGTACAGGTGCACACCTGGACACCATGCACATGACCACAGGTCTAGTTTCTATTCATCACCATCCAGTTGGCCCCTCTATCTGTTCCACTTACCTTTCACCTCTAGTAACCACCATTCTGTTGTCAGAATCTAAGGGTTTTATTTTGTTTGCTTTCTTGCTTTGTTTTTGTATCCTCCCATGATTGAAATCATGCAGTGTTTATAGTTCTCCATTTTACTTATTTCAATTAGAGGAAAATTTGACACTAAACTATCTGTAAAACAGGGGCCTCCCTGGTGGCGCAATGGTTTGGGCGCAGCAACAGGTGGAGCTATCAGCAGCCGATGCCCTGCAAGTTCAATCCCCTGCTGGGGAGATTCCCACATGGCACAGCGGACCTCTCCTGCTTCGCCCGCTGCTCCCCTCAGCAGTGTGTTTCAGTTGATCTGCCTGTTCTGCTTCCCACTCTGCTCTGGTGGACCCTCTCACCACCCCACACCTCTGGCCTACACTCCAGCTTGTATGCATAAATAAATAAATCTTTAAGAAATAAACAAATAAATGAATAAATGAATGAATGAATAAATAAATAAATAAATAAATAAAATGTCTGTAGAATAAAGCAGGAAAGGGAAAGACAATGCTTAATAAGGCCAACATAGAGAAAAATATGTAGAAACAGTAAAATAATGATCCATTATAAGGACCATGATTAAATCTTAATTTCACAATCTAGAAATTTTGAAGATTAAATCAGAGGAAAGTAATATTTATGACTGAAGGATAGGAAAATAAAATTCACAATGAACACTTTTTAAAAAGTAAAATTATAGAATCTGGAGAAAAGACCAGCACATGACTTAATAATCATCCCCAAAGTCAAAAAATTAAGAACAGGAGTAAGTGATGTATCTGAAAAAGTGAACATAAAATACTTCTTCTGAAAATCCTTTTTTTAAAAAGATTTATTTTATTTATTTAGTAGAACTAGGGTGTAGGCCAGAGGTGCAGGGAGTTAAGAGGATTCACCAGAGACAGAGTGGGGAGAAGAACAGGCAGATTTATTGAAGTACACTGCTGAGGGGAGCAGCGGGTGAGGTAGGAGAGGTCTATTGTGCCATGTAGGTCAGCTCCCTGGCCAGGGATAGAACTGAGGCCTTAGAGTTGATAGCGCTGAGACATAAACCCTAGACCACCAGGGAGGCCCCCTTCTGAAAATCCTTGACGCACTACAATTAAATATATGGAAAGTGGGCCGCCCCGGTGGCGCAGCGGTTAAGCGCTGCGCTGTGGAGCTGTCGGCAGCGGCGACGCGAGTTCGACGCCCGGCCCGGGAGAATCCCACATGGCGCGGCAGACCTCTCCTGCCTTGCCCGCTGCTCCCCTCAGCAGTGTATTTCTGATCTGCCTGTTCTGCTCCCCGCTCCGTCTCTGGTGAACCCTCTCGCCGCCCCACGCCTCTGGCCTGTACCCCAGCTTGTATGTATAAATAAAAAATAAAATCTTTAAAAAAACAAAAATAAAAAAATAAATATATGGAAAGCTTTTTCTGTAGAAAAAGGAACCCTCCTTGATGACTGTCTCCTGTGAAGCAGTAAACCTCCTAAATAGTGGTAAAGCTCTCTCAAGATCATTTCTCTCTGCCTTCCCACAAGCATTATATTAATCACTTTACATCCTTGTCCTTGCTCACTGGCCAACATCCCATTTAGACTGGGGGCTCCTTGAAGGCAAGCATTATGTCTTGATCTTCCTTTCCCAGAGCCTACAACTTACTCTTAACAGAATATGTGCTCAATATGGAAAATGTTTAGATACCTTTTCCCAAGCTAACTGGCTGGGTGCTAAGTACAATCATTAATAATTGTCCATTTGTATAATTCAACTGATAATCACTATTCATTCTATGCCAGGTACTGTGCTATATGCAATGGTACACTATGGTCAGGGAAACAGTTTCTGTCATAATAGTATGGTAAGAAGACATTACATATAGTTTTTGGAGGAAAATTATAAGATGATATAAGAGGAAAAAATGGGGGATTACTGATCTGGAGAGATAAAATAGAAGGTGGTTAATAAGAGAGCAGGCTTTGGAGTTGAGTCGGCTACAAGTTTCTTAAGTAGAGTAATGAGATTTTTGATCTATAAAATGGGGATAATAGGGCCTCCCTGGTGGTGCAAGGAGTCAAGTCTCAGCACTATAAAGCTATTGGCAGCCACTGCTCACAAGTTCGATTCCCGGCCAGGGAGCTAACACACATGGCACAGCAGACCTTTCCTGTCTTGCCCGCTGCTCCCTGCAGCAGTGTATTTCAGTAGATCCACCTGTTCTGCTACCCACACTGTCTCTGGTGAATCTTCTCAGGCCCCCACACCTCTGGCCTGGCCTATACCCCAGCTCTTGTATACAAAAATAATTAAGTCTTTAAAAAAATAAATGAAATAAAATGGGGATAACAATAGTATCTATCTCATAAAACCGTTACACAATTTAACCCCGGTATAATGCCAGTGTCACTGGCCTCACTTTTGGGTTTTGAACTTCAATTTGGGCAGTTCTATCTGTAAGAATTTATTTTTTCATTGATTTTTCAGTCTTTCTCTAAGATTGATTTTTGTTTTATCTTAGAGGTTTTTCAAAAAACAATGAGAAACCTTGCTTTTTTAATTTTGAATAGGCTAAACCTCAATCTAATTGCAATTACCACATGAGTTCACTGGACCCTTTGAAACTTTTTCAAAACCAGTTTAATAAACTATTTGTACCAGCTTGGGAAATAATACCAGTTGTGGCCTCCCTTGTGGCACAAGGAGTTAAGTCTCAGTTAAGAAGCTATCTGCAGGGCCTCCCTAGTGGTGCAAAGGGTTGAGTCCCAGCACTATGAAGCTATCCATAGCCACTGCAGCACAAATTCGATCCCCAGCCAGGGAGCTTCCCACATGGCTCAGCAGACCTCTCCTGCCTCGCCCACTGCTCCCCTCAGCAGTGTACTTCAGTTGATCTGCCTGACATTCAAATAGTTTTAAACTCTGAGAAGTTGACCCAAGGAACAAGAGAATGTGCAAAACAAACATTATTATATGCCACCCAGTACCCTCTTCAGCTGTCAGTTAACCCCTTCCAGAATGCCTCAGAAGCAGAGAGAAGTCTTGCCCAAAGTCACGTCCTTTCTAGGATAACCCATATCCTATGACTAGTGGATGTAGAAGTATAAAAGCTTAGCCATCATGGGGCCTCCCTGATGGTGCAAGGGGTTAAGTCTCAGGGCTAAGAAGACATCAGCAGCCACTGCAGCATGAGTTCTATACAGGCCAGGGAGCTAAACCACACGGCATAGCAGACCTCTCCTGTCTTGCCCGCTGCTGCCCTCGGCAGTGTATTTCAGTAGATCTGCCTGTTCTGCTCCCCACTCTGTCTCTGGTGAATCCTCTCACCAGCCCCCATACCTACACCCCCACTCTTGTATGCATAAATAAATAAAATAAGTTCTTAAAAAAAATTTAGCCATCTGAGGCCAAGTAAGGACAACATTAAAGAGCCATTCGCGCTTCAGAGCTCTTTTGTGGGGCCAGCTGAGACTGTGGACGGTGTGCATAACAGCTGGATTAATCCCTCTGTTTCCTTCTCCATCTCTTGACAGGTTTTGATCCCAAGGGCACTGCTTAATAAACATCCTGCATGTTAAATTCTGTCTCTGAGTCTGCAGCTTGGGGAAGCCAACTCACATCTATACTACCAATATGCTCTTGTATGCATAAATAAATAAAAAATCTTTTAAAAAAATTAAAGTACGCTTCTCTCCTCACCTGAAGCCCTGTCCCATGCAGAGGTAACCACTGCTATTTTGATATGCATTATTTCTAGGCCTTTTTGCATGAGTATTTACTTATAGATGTACATATGTTTGAATATGAATTTTCAATAAAAATGGATTTGACTGTATATATTGCTCTACAACCCACATTATAGAAGATGATCTGCTTTATGCAAACTCTACTGGTTTAAATGTTAATCATTTCTAAAAATTACCCATACAGCAACATTTAAACTATAGCACAATGACCCAGTCAAGCTGAAGCATAAAACTAATCATCATAAGTCCACCCCTTGTCAACTGGTCACCCATACACGTCTCTTTAAGCCAAACCCTTAATATCTAAATAATAACAAGTGTCTTAGTTCAGATTGCTAAAACAAAGCACTAGAGGCCGGATGACTTATAAACAGCAGACATTCATTTCTTACAGTTCTGAAGGTAGAATATACTCTCTCTTTACACTTGTTTTGTTCCTAAGCGTTAGGTTTGCTTAATTCTTTTCTTGTGTATTTATTTCCACAGTTTTTGTAAAGGGAGCTTTTAGGTTTTTACTCTCAAGGCTATGGAAGAATTGAAACTGTATCTCTACATTATAATCTCTGTCCTAGTGTCATGACATTCTCATGCTCAAATCTTACCTACAACATTATTTCCCAATGGTCAACTAATCTGAAAAGCTCAATATTGAAGCAAATTCTGACAGTTTTCCCAATTCTTTTCATTCACTGAGCAAAATTCTACTTGCAGGACCTATGCAGAAGTAACCTGATCCTTCCTCCTTCTCTTAACTCTGCTAGTCTTGCCTTCTTCAGATTAAACAAGACTAAATTTCTTTCATTCTTCTTTGAGGCCCTAATTTCATATCCTCTCATCTCCCTAGCTCTTCTAAGAAAGGTGCTAAGGCTGTGAATCATAAACTTGACCAGCAGAAAATAGAATAAACAAATAAGAGACATTCTACAGGGGAAGGGGAGGAAGAGAGACCAAAACAGGGGAGAAAAAAACAGAAGGGACTATGGTGATGATTCACGGGTGAATTGGTGGTGGGTAACCTACGGAAAATACACAATAATGTAAAGGATATAAATTAAATTAAAAAGAAAATAGAATAAACAATCACTTTCCTTACTTCAGATATAATACTGCCATTAATGTATTTGCTTTCTTAGAAGCCACTTTCCCACTGCTGTTTTTGTATGCCATCCACAACTAGCCGTAACAATGATATAAAATTAAATGCTCATTTGCTAAAATAGTATTTTGCTTTCATCTTAAAAGTGATTGAGTCTCATTCTTAAAAAAAAAAAATCAGCTATATTGCTTATGTATTTACAGATGATCCCAATTGATTAACACATACACACACACAGATTATTGAGAGGAAATAGAACCATTTCTAATAAAGCATGTATCTAAAAAAGCTTTAGATTTCATTTTAGTTTTTTCCCATGTCTTTAATTTAAAATGACACCTTTTGGATAGGAAGTAAAATTAACAAATCTAAATGTTTGCCCTTTTTTCAGGTAGCAGAGCAAAGACAGTTGCTTTGCTGAAAAGTATTATCCCAGAGCACCCTCTTATGGCAAAAATGCACTAGGGAAAGTGCTTCCCTGGGAAATGTCAAAGGGCTTCAAATCTTCAGTGTAAGTAGATAGATAATGCTTTCTTAAGCTCTTTCTCCATTTTTGATAGTAATTTAGAAATCACCTTGGCATTCAAAAGAATAGTCTCATGCACTTAAGTCAATTAATTCATACAAAAATTAATTTTTATTGTGCTAGAAAACATGGGACCCTATACTTAAGATTCGCCCAGTCATGCCAAACCTAAACAAACCCAATTTTTATACTGATGATAAGCTCAATTATAAGATGGATTTCTTCAACTACCAGATGGACTTTAAGTATTTTGTGAAGTGTTATCTCTCATTAAAACATTCACATCCACTAACCTCTGAACTCCTCAAGGATGCCAGCCCATTTGTGTGTTAAGCACCATGTAAGTGGTTTTTCACAAAACAGGATCGTTGATTCCTATTGTTAAGATCATGAATGGCCACAGCTGTAAACATGGTTCTCTGAAGAGTTTTTGCTGCAGCTGGAAAGACAAAAAAATGATAATAATTCTGACCAAATGGCAAATGCTTACAATAATTTAGCATAACAGGAAATTCACATATAACTTCTGTTCCCTGTTATTTTTTAGCACATTAGACTTCTCAAGTGTGTACATATGAGAACAAATCTGTATGTGCTTATATTAAATATTAAAGTCATTCAAATTTGACCATATGATAATACTGGGTTTAATACATCTTTAAATGCTAATCAAGAGAATAATATTAATATTAGATATTAATTTTATCTATTCTTTTGAGAAATGATTTCATTATTAACTACAATCACCTATCCTGAGGGTACAATATAAACCCAACCATACAGAGTTTCCAAAAAGAGCAGGCCTAACTAAAGCAGCCCCAACCCTACAGAGTTAAAGGAGTTCTAGGTGTTAAAACATGGACCAGTGCCAGAGGAAGGGGATTACCTCTTCAGAAACAAACTCACAAGGGGTGTAGGACTAAATACCAGGATAGAGAGGATAAGGTCAGGAGGGATTATTATTAGACAAAACACCTAAACCAAATGTCCAAAGCAGCCATTCACCATGAGAGTAGACTAGCTACAGCTGTGGTTGGGGCTGTTGGGGGAGAAAGGACGGCCTGAACAAACTCCACAGATAGGTTTTTACAGAACCCCCCCCCCCCACCTCAGACCAGAGAGATCCAAGACACCTAAGAGTACAAATCCCATAATGCCATCATTATGGGAAGAAAGCTGGGAACTGAGGGTGGAACTAAGCAGCCATGTTTGGTATATAACCAGTCATGTGGGCTTTGGGGGTCTCTTGGCTGTTCGCCGGATCTTAGTGTGCCATTGGGATTCTAGCTCAGAGGAACTGGTAGTGTAACCAGGCTGAGTCCAAAGTCCACTAAATGTGGTGCCCCCTGGAGGGGTTTGCTAATGAGAATGAATAGCCCCAGGGAAAACGCTAAGTTTGCAGTTTGGGGGGTGGAGAGTCTGATGAGATATAAAAGGGACTGAAGGAGGGCCTCCCTGGTGGCGCAGCGGTTGAGCGCTGCGCTGTGGAGCTGTCGGCAGCGGCGACGTGGGTTCGATGCCCAGCCAGGGAGAATCCCACATGGTGTGGCGGACCTCTCCTGCCTCGCCCGCTGCTCCCCTCAGCAGTGTATTTCTGATCTGCCTGTTCTGCTCCCCACTCTCTCTGGTGGAACCTCTCGCCGCCTCGCGCCTCTGGCCTGTACCCCAGCTTGTATGTATAAATAAAATGAATCTTTAAAAAAAAAAAAAAAAAGGGACTGAAGGAGAAGGGGAATTCAGTCGCCATGACGTAGGAAAAGAAGCAGCAGTTGCAATGCTGAAGGAGTAGAGGAAGCAACGGCCATGATGTAGGAAAAGAAGCGGCAGAAAATGTAGCCGCCAAGATGAGAGTTTGGGAATCAGTCTCCAGAAGTTTTGAGCTTCCAGGATATAGACTGAGCATTTTTGAAATCTTTAGTGACTTTGGAGGCTTTGCAAGTAGCTGAGTGACAGAAACTGCTCCCAGTTTTGTCTTTACTGCAGCCGAAGGAAGAAGGCAGAGGCCCAAAATGGGTGCCTTCCTAAAATGTGCAAGTGCAGTCTGCGCTATAGTTGCTGTTTGCAGTGTTGTTGGCCTGGTGCTGTGCTGGGGCACCAAGGTAGTTTCGAGAGCATCTCCAGTTGTGTTCTGTGTCATCCTCATGAGTTGGAACCTGGCCTACAGTCTGGCTGCTGCGCGTCTGCAGAAGAAGGAAGACGCCATTTTGGAAACATGGCCTATTGTTTGGAAGAGGAGCTCCACATCAGCAGTGGCAGGAAGACGCCACCTTTGTTACTTTTCTGGGACTTAAAGGAGTGGACATTGCTTTAAGTAAGGTAAATGGCCATATGTTGACTTTCGTAATTCTTTGCTTTTCCCTGTTTATTAAATAAATCCCATTGTTATTGCTCCCTAAGCCTGAGTAGTCTTGCAATTGTGTGCGGGTGCAGAACCAAGATAGTTACCTGTAAGCAATTTGGGCACTGCCTTTGGCCAAATTTTGAGGGCCCATTTGCCCGCTATCAGTAGGAGTAGGATGCATTCACCAATTTATTCTTTCTTTTTTTTCCTTGAGTTGTTTTTTTAATTTCCCCCTCCTTTTATAAATAAACTCTTTATTAATTTTATTGTGTGTGCCTGCAATGAGTCTTATTATATAAGTCCCTTTTAAGCACACAGTGAGGACCCACAGTCAGTCACTCCATTTTATATCAGGGCTGCTCTGTAACAGTTCCGCATGGACAGACTTGGGACACACTGTCCTCCCTAGAGCATGCAGGAGTGGGCACAAAGAGTTTCTAAGGGGGCCTCCCTGGTGACACAAGGGGGTAAGTCTCAGCACTATGAAGCTATCAGCAGCCACTCAGCACCAGCCAGGGAGCTGACCCACATGGCGCAGCAGACCTCTCCTGTCTTGCTAGCTGCTCCCCTCAGCTGTGTATTTCAGTAAATTTGCCTATTCTGCTCCCCACTCTGTCTCTGGTGAATCCTCTCACTTCCCCCCACACACACATACACCCCTCTGACCTAAACCCCAGCTCTTGTATGCATAAAAAAAATAAATCTTTATTAAAAAAAATCCCAAGTAATTCCAAGAACCAAGTAGCCAAGATCAGTTTAGTTCCCATGAGCTGGAAACATGACCTAGAGCCAGAAAGGGAGCCACATGGGCCCTGGGCAATGACAGTGTCTGGAGCTTGCCTTTTAGATTGGTGAGTGGGTAAGAAGGGAAGTTGCAAGGTAAGGGTGAGAGAGACAGAAACTGAGAGACTATTTATCCTGAGTTGAAACTTTTAAAATAATTTTAAAATTCTTTTCCTTCTCTTCCTCACACCAAAAAGTCCTAGCACTCCAAACAGAACATAAAATGTGGAATTACGTACTCCCTCATTTTATAAAATGTCCATCAGGAATTCAAATTGTCTCACTGTTTGTTTCAAAAAGATAACTTTTTTCTAAAAATCAATCCAGTGGGTTGGTCCAGATCCCCTAATCATAACTTGATCCTTGGACCTTCTCTGGAGAACTGTTAGTTCCAGGAGACTGAAGGTCTCTTTGAAACTACTTTTAACCAGTGATGAATCCTGCCTCCTTCATCTGCCCCATCCTTGGCTTTGAAGATGACTATGCATCCAACTGAACTTCAGGGCCCCAGGTAGTTGAACAGCTGATATAATTAAACTTTTCTATTCCTACACCTGCCCCTTATTCCAGAGTTTCCTGGAAACTATGAAGAAATTCCACTAGAGGGCACTTTACTGCCACAGGAGATGAATGGAGAAGATCAGCATTTTATTTCCTCTAAAAAGATTATGAAATAACAGTGTGGAGGTTCAAAGACAATGGGATAGCAAATTGGAAATTTATTACTTCTTTCCCATGCCATAGCAAACAGCACTCCTTGAATTTAAATTATATGAGGCTGAAAGGGATATGAAAAATTATAGAAAATGGAGAGGAAATCAATTCATTGCTTCTCAAAAGCCACATTCCTTACATAATTCTTAATACTAGATCAGAACCTATATGATTCCAGAAGGATACTAGAGCAAGCAGGATTCCTAATTTGAAGATGGTACACACATGGGTGTAAGGTCTGTGAACCTGTATGATGTGTGAGGGTTTTTTTTTTTTTTTTTTTTTTTTGAAGACAGAAAGACCCTCAAAGGTTTATGAAATGAGAGAGAGGTTCGGAATCACAGGAAGCGCTCTCTCTTCACTTTTTCTTGACACCACAGAAATTTAGAGAAAATTAATAATCAGAAACCCAGTCAAACTCTAAGATTACCTCAGCCACCAGAAAACATCATGGAATTGATGTTTGAGTCCCAGTTCTTTAGAAAAGAGCCTGAATGGCAGAAATGAAAGGCTAGCAAAGTCTCAGCATTCACCACCAAACTAAAAGGTACAGAATAAATGATAATTGTCAATAGTTAAGGCAAATGCAGCTGAAAACAAAAGGAAGATAAATGAGAATGGCTCACCAGGACCTGAAACCCCAGTCACTAGGGACAAATGGGAATCATTGACATAGAAAAGGGGTGGAACCCCCCAGTGTGATGCAGATTTGTTTGAAGCTGAGTGACCAGCTCCTAGAGCTGGGAGTCCCCAAAGACCAGATCACCCCTCCCCCACAGCCCTGTGTGAACTCACAATACCTATCCTTCTGATGGCAATTGCCCCATAGGGATTTATGCTGACCAAAATGGAAAGCTTTGGATGAGCGGAGCTGGAGTCTGCCATCGATGTGAGAATTCAGAAAGGTCTGAAAAGTGGACAGGTGAGGCTGAAGAGAAAGTGAATTCAAGGAACTGTGATTTACTTCTATTACTTTAGGGATTGAAGGTTTGGTCTTTGATGTGTCCTGAAATCATCTCTGGGAATTTGGAGCTTAGGATGTATTAGGAAATAAAGACCTCAGTTTTTAACTCTTATATCTGAACTTTCCCATCTGTCAACTAAATTTGACTTATTAGCAACACCTAGCAAAAATCCTGTCCATTTGAAGATCATCTTAGATATCCTTGTACCTAGTGATTCTCCCTAATCCCTACGGGAAATGAACATATTCTCCCAGTTTAGCAGTGGGATCCATCAACTTGGCCAAATTTAAGAGTTGTTTTTTTATGCTATCTCTTAAAAGCAAGCAAACTGGAAAGCCTAGTGTGAGATGTCACACCAGAGGCATAATCCAGCTTTGGAGCAGTTTCCTATCTAGGTAAAGATGCTAACAAGTTCCTTGTAAATCAAAGAATCAAACAGGCACGACTGTCTATAGCTATTTGGGTGGGAAATGAACCAAATTTACACTTTCAAGTAAATAACAAACAGTAGGCTACATTGTCAGGTAGAAACAAAACCAAGAGACTGAAAGAGCAATTCCAGTTTCAAACTGAGTTCTGTGACCTTCTGGGGCCACTTACCTTCCCAGTACCACCGATGTTCCATCTGATCTGACTTTCATCCTATAACAGAGAAAATTCCATGAATTTAAAGTGCAGACATTCACATCTTAGGAACTCAGTTCTAAATGCCAGTCTAGCCACTTTCTTAGTTGTGTAACTTGTTAAAATTCAGTTTTCTCATGTGTAAAATAGGAATGGTACAATTGACCTACAAATTAGAGGTGTGTGTGGGTGTGTGTGTGTATGTGTAAAAACTATCCCAATCTCCCTCTCAGATGAGGGGGCAAAAAAGACAAAATATGCACTACACAGAAAGCACTATGTAGTTCTACTGGTTTGTTAGAAATGTCATGATGTGTCTTTTCTATGCTTTTCAAGTAAAAATGCATCATGACTTTTCCAAAAATCCAATACATAAAGAACAATGATGAGTCAATCCATAATAATGATATGAAGCAAAGTGAAGGCTCACTTTTGTCATCAGGCACAACAAAAATTGACTTGTTTCAGATCTATTGAAATTACTCTTTTAATCACTTTTAGGACTACTAAGAAGCTACCAGAAGACTAATTCCCACTCAACATCAGAAAAAGTTGCCAATAGTGGTCCCAAAACTGAAGGGCTGCTTCTGGAAACTGTGAGTTCCTTGTTACTAATGGTAGGATGGAACTACAGGGAAGGAAGGGGGGAGCGGAGTGAGGTAAGGACTCCAAGATTGTCCAGGTCAATACCAGCCTGGACTTTGTCAGGTCTCTTCCAAACCTCACAACTCTTTGCTGGAGAATTATAGAAGAAAATTCTACATCAAAATTACACTATTGGCCTAGATGAATATTCTTGCTCAACTTCCCAGTAAGCACCTTCTCTACTCTGGTTGCACTAAAGGAAGGGGGGAAAATATCCACATTTTTTACTTTGCAATTATTCCTAAAACACTCAGTAATAGGACCTCAATCTGGCTCCAGGACACAGTGAATTAAACACAAAACAAAAGCTGGGTCTCCCTGCTGGCCTAGGGGTTAAGTCTCAGTGCTATCACCCCTGGGCCCGAGTTTGATGCCTAGCCAGGGAACTAACCCACCTATGATGCATCAGTCCTCTCCCGTCTCACCCACTGTGACCCTTAGCAGTGTATTTCAGTAAATCTGCCTGTTTTATTCCCTACTCTTTATCTGGTGAATCCTTTCATCACCACCACCACCGCCACTGCCACCCCATCCCCCACCCCCAGCACCTCTGGCCTATATCCCAGGTCTTGCATGCAAAAATTTTCAAAGTAAAAATAAATTTTTTTGAAGAGTGGGGAGACATAGAGAAGATGCCTCTCCAACCAGCATCTGAGGCAGCCACCACAGCGAGTACAAACACAAGTTGGTAGTGAAACACTTAAGGGGACCAGACCCCTTGGAGATGGTGCAAGACAGTGGGGACTGTCCAGTACTGCTCTTCATTGGCCGACAGGGTGATAGAGAGGGTCTTAGATTAAATCCCTTTATATTATATGACAATTACCCCTCTCATTTTCTAGCTCAAATCCATAATCTGGGGTAACAGTATAATCTGTATTTTCTTCTGGGGGCTAAAAAGAAAGTCCAAACTCAATTTTCCAATTGAGAAATTTCCAACTGAGAATGCTGTGGGGAAAGATGGCTTTTCACCCATTTACTTTGCTCTCTACCATGCCTCCCCCCCCCCCATATAACTGGTAGCAGAAAGATTAGCAAACAATACAGGTGGAATAAACTTCCACTGTGCTACAATTTGCAAGCCTCTCAAAATAAACAGAACAAAGCAAAAAAAAAAAAGTTCATTATGTCATCCTACCTACAACATCCATTTTTGGTTCCGCCCACTGTTGTTCATTATCTGGTTTGTCTGAAGCTTCTGACTGGTCTGAGACTCTCATAAAAACATCCTTAGTGATTGACCTGACTGGGGTTGGCTCCGCAAGCCAGGGAGGCAAACAGCCTACACAGCATGCACACATACATAGACGTGTACACACACACAGCCAGCAATCCTCTCTGAGAAAGTGTAGTTTCGGGGGGTGAGGGGGGGATAAGGCATAAAGAAATAATGCACCATAATATGCAGATATATAGTACCACAAAACTAAAGTAGGGTTGTGCTAACGCTTAAGCAAAAAGCTGTATTAAGAGTTGAAAGAAAATATAAATGGAAATTAAAAGTCAAGTGAACTTATGGAAGAAAATTTAATATTGAGAGCTTTCCTGAATGGAGACACCATTCTCAGCAGACCAGTTATCCATCTTTATTCAGTGACCACATATAGCAAAAGTTCAAAAAGGTTGGGAGGCAGACTGATGGGACAATAATACTAATTACTACCAATAGTAATATCTTAATTTGATTGTTGCTCTGTGATTTACCAAGGGCTGTCATATCCATTCTCTCATTAGCTCCTTACCACAGTTCACAGGAAGTTGAAGCTCAGACATCATTTTTGTTGTTTACATTCAATTCCTTCCTCCCTTCAACAAATTATAGAGTGCCTAGCATGTGCCAGCACTGTTAGAGGTAGTAAAAATTCAAGTGAACAGCAATGTTAAGAACTGATATTCTCCTAAAACGTATATTGTGGGAAAGACAACATACAATTCATTAAACAAGTGAATTATATAGTTACTTAGAACATAATGTTAGAATGATGCAGTAATTAAGAAGGACGAAACACTAAGGGCTACATTCTTAAACAGCATTATTAAGCCAGGCCTCTTTGACAAGGTGCTAATATGAAAGAGTGTATCTGAGAATAGAGAAATCCAGAGAACACTGTGCCTGGACTATAACCAGCTACAGACAGCAGCAAAGAGACCAGTGTGATAATGAAAATGATAAAGAGATGAAACACCAGGGAGACGGCGTGGGGCCTTACCTTTAGGAACTCAGAAATCTTTGTGAGGACTTTAACTTAGTGTAAGTGAAATTGGAAGCCATTCTGACTGGTTTTATTTAAAAAATAATAATAATAAAAGACTGTAGGAGGCAAGCATAGAAGCAAGAAGACTAGTTAGAATACTCTTAAAATAATCCAGGCAAAAGATGACAGCAGTTTAGGAATGGAGATAGTGATTGATTCTGATATATTTCAAAAGTAAAACCAAAGGAATTCCCAATGTGGTTGTGGGTGGTGAAGATATATCATGCCAAGAAGATGTGGATACTAGAACAAAAAACGTTCCCCCAAATTGAGATGTTAATTTGAGTACAAAGAATGAAACAGGCACATCCATTAATCATACTTAAAAGTTTATTAAGGGCAGCTTACCTACAGGGATCCTCAGCACCAAAGCCAATAGACAGAACTTTAGGTCAAGGCAGAATCCAACCTGACAGGTCTTCCATACCCTTCTCGGTATTTGCAATCATTTTTGTGTAAGACTATGGACACCACATGCCTGGGGAGACATGTCACATCCATCTTTGTTCTACTAAGATTAATAAAGTTGTGTATTTATGGATCATGAGTACAGGTTAATATACATGAAAGAAACAATGGGAAAATTGACTATCTTCCCAGTATAGGGCAATCACAGACCATGGTCTGAAAATGGCATTGACACAAGATAGTATCATTGGGCCTCCCTGGCGGCACAGCGGTTAAACGCTGCACTGTGGAGCTGTCGGCAGCAACAACGCAAGTTTGATGCCCGGCTGGGGAGATTCCCACATGGCATGGCAGACCTCTCCTGCCTTGCCCACTGCTCCCCTCAGCAGTGTGTTTCCCTCAGTATGCCTGTGCTGCTCCCCACTCTGTCTCTGGTGAACCCTCTTGCTGCCCCATGCCTCTGGCCTGTACCCCAGCTTGTATGTATAAATAAAAATTTTTTTTCTAAATCTTTAAAAAAAAAAAAAGGGATCATTTTAGTTTCCCTACAGACACTAAGGTTTTTTGCTTAGCATAAAGAATGTCCTTTAAAGATGCTCTTTACCGAAAGAAGGAAAATTAGACGGGAGATGTGAAGAATTTGATTTCACTTTTGCCAATGTAAATTTAAACTTCTCCAAATGGAGAAACTGAATAGGCAGTTAGATATATGGGTCAAAAGCTAAGAAGTCTGGGCTGGAGATAAATTTAGGAATTGTCTTCATTTAGATGATATTTAAAACCATGAGCAGGGTGCCTCACTGGTGGCGCAACGGGTTCAGCACAGCACTATGAAGCTATCCAGAGCCCCTGCAGCATGAGTTCGAACCCCGGCCAGGGAGATTCCCACATGGCACAGCAGACCTCTCCTGCCTCGCCTGCTGCTCCCCTCAGCTGTGTACTTCAGTTGATCTCCTCCCCACTCTGTCTCTGGTGGATCCTCTCGCCACCCCACACCTCTGGCCTACATCCCAGCTCTTGTATGTATAAATAAATAAATCTTTTTAAAAAATGTAGAAGTTGCTGCTACCAGGAAATTCAAGCAGAGCTGCTGCTATGGAATGATGGAGGTAGAACCTGATTTAAATATATTTAAAAGATAATGGGAAAAAATAATTAAAAAGAGCAAGCAGAACATTTTTAAGAGCACAAGTAAAGAAAATGTCTCAAGGACATTTTGCTTTAAGAGAACAGAGGAATGAGAGAGCGGTTGCAGGAGTTAAGGGCAAGTCTTTTTTTTTAAAAAAAAGATTTATTTATTTATGCATACAAGAACTGGGGTGTAGGCCAGAGGTGGGGGGGTGGTGAGAGGATTCACCAGAGACAGAGTGGGGAGCATAACAGGTGGATTGACTGAAGTACACTGCTGAGGGGCGCAGCGGGCGAGTCAGAAAAGGTCTGCTGAGCCATATGGGAATCTCCCTGGTCAGGGATTGAATTCGTGCTGCAGTGACTGCGGATAGCTTCATAGGCTGAGACTTAATCTGTTGCACCACCAGGGAGGCCTAAGGGCAAGTCTTTTTAAGATGTAAAAAATAGCAGCACCTTTCTGTGCTAATGAAAATAATTCAGCAGAGAGGAATTTTGATCATGTCAGAAAGGATTATAGCATACGTGGATGGAGAAATGGAGAAGTGAGGGTATATAATCCCCTTCATTAGCCAAAGTACAAGAAAAATGACTTACCCATGACCATACGCTATTACATTATAGAGTCCTGGGGTCACCATTCCTTCCACCAAACTACAAGGGAGAAGACCTGGGTGTTATCACTAAAATGTGCTTGGTAAACCATCATCAACCCCTGCCTGATTACATTATTTCAGAGCACACCTAATTTCATAGGCAATTCATTTCAATATATTGAGTATTTGTCTAATATGTGTCAGGCACTAGGCTGGTGGGGAAGAGAGGAGGAGGAATATAAAGGTAAATGACAGTATTTTCTCCAAGGAAACATACAATCTGATGAAGTATAAATAACTGAAAGAAGACAAAATGAAATAAGCATACTACTAGACAGCACTAATGAGGAATACAGAAAAGGGGTAGAGATAGGCTCAGAGAGCAAATGTTAAGAGTAAGCAAGTTTTATTGCCATAAGGGACAACTCTCTAACATTATAAAGAGGTTACTGAGTCACCAAGTCTTAGAGGAAAGAGCTCTGCTTTGGGATCCAAGATGCTAAGTATTCCATTGCATGACTTTGAAAAGTCATTTTATCCTCAACTTCAGCTGTTCCATCTGCAAAACTTAGACTAAAGATTTTATTCTTATCATTTGGATGATAGTACTTATTAGGAAACTTCCTGTATTCCTTAGTGTAACAAGAAATTTATTGGTGATGATCACACATTTCACATCAAATGCAAATGGAGTAAGTGAGAATCCTGTTTATAAACTAGTTCATCCCCACACGCATCCTTATAATAAGTAGCTTAGGGAGCACATACATGCCTGTTTCTTCCTTGAGACCTTTCTCATCTGTTACTCTGTTCAGTCTCTAAGGTCATGAGTTCACCTATTAATAAACAAATTATGGTAGAAGAGCTTCTATAAATTATGATAGAACAACTCCTCAATTGATTTGGACATGATTTGATGTTAAATTGGCTTGGCAAGGCAATTGTCTAACAGAAGGTAAGTGATAAGCCATTGGTCAAATTCTCTAAACCATTTTTTTCTCATAACTATACAAATTTTACCTGGAGAGTTGGACACTAGTCTGTCTGATTTAGCCAGTCATGTTTAAATACATTTTTTTTAACAAGGAGACAAGTTGAAAGGGGAGGAAAGTTCTCATAAATATTCCTCAAAAGAAATCACTTCCATGATATCTATAATGGCTGGTTTTAAGATTTGTTTGTAATCCCTGCCCTGATGATTGCTGCATAGCTACAGACAAGTCTTAATACCTTAATTTCCTCAGTTATAGAATGCCAAATACAAAGAAAAAGAATGCATATGAAAATCTATTGAAAGGTGGAAATTGCTCTGCAATGAAAGGGTTTATCACTAATTCATAATTCTTTCTTATTCTACTGATGTTTAAAAGACATCCTTTATATACTTTTTGGATAACTCATAATTCTCTCTTCCTTCCATAGGACTTGGTAATCAATGACCAAAGGTATTTTGGTAAATAGGTAAAAGATCTAGTGACAAAAAGAAAGGAATAAAGCCAAATGCCTGCCTCCAAAAAAAGTAAGGTTATGTTAAATGAGACCATCAAACACTATACATTTAATGTGTTTGTAAGACAGATGTTTTGTCTTTTTTATTTGAATCTGTCAGTTAAACAAAATAGTGGTATAATATACTCAAGAGGCTTAATATTACATTAATCAAACCTGACAACCATGAAAACCATTTATTGTTGTATTTGGACCACTAATTTCAGATGAAATCTAAAACATTCAAGTCCCAATTGTTACCACTGACATTCCAACAAAAGCCTTAAGGGGATCTTTTGTAGCTAGATTATACTGTTGATAATGCATACTTAAGAAAACAAAATATGTATGTAACTAAATCCTACTATATCACTACCATGGATTCAGAAAAATCCACTCAAAGTTGAACAAGTTACATTATATCACTTAATTTTTTTAAAAAAAGATTTATTTATGCATCAAGAGCTGGTGTATAGGCCAGAGGTATGGGGGTTGGGGGGGTGAGAGGATCCACCAGAGACAGAGTGGGGAGCAGAACAGGCAATTGACCGAAATACACTGCTTGAGGGGAGCAGCTGGCTAGACAGGATAGGTCTGATGTGCCATGTGGGAAGCTCCCTGGCCTGGGATAGAACTCACGCTGTGGTGGCTGCTGATAACTTCCTAGTGCTGAGACTTAACCCCTTGTGAGACCAGGGAAGCCCATAGTCTTAATTTTAAATCCATTTTATCATCCATCAAATTCTGATAACTAGGTTTTTAAATTTTATAACCATGATTAGAGCATTCTATTCCCACAGGAGCCAGAAAAGGAGGAAAAAAAATAAGTGACACACAACAATTTGCATTCTAGCCACATTTTATGATCTTGGTGAAACTGAATTCAAAGGAGACTAGATAAATTTGTGGATGGACAACTTGGGCAAAAAACTACATGAAATACCACCGTCACAAATGAAGTAGAGTACTCACCCAGACTGCAAATAAATGGAATAAACCAAATAAATTATTTAATTTAAATTAAATTAATTTAATTAAATTTATAGCGGATACTGTGATCTGCTTAGGAAAAGGCTTTCCTTTCCATTGTTAAATCTAACACTTCCCAAATTGTGTGAATTTGAGCAAGTTGATTAAATTTTGAACATGTTGGGCCTCCCTAGTGGTGCAGTGGTTAAGAGCTGTGCTGTGGAGCTGTTGGCAGCAGCGACGCGAGTTCGAAACCCGGCCGGGGAGATCCCACATGGAGCGACAGACCTCTCTTGCCTCACCAGCTGCTCCCCTCAGCAGTGTATTTCTGTCTGTCTGCCTGTTCTGCTCCCCACTCTGTCTCTGGTGAGCCCTCTCACCGTCCCACACCTCTGGCCTGTACTCTGGCATTGTATGCATAAAATAAATATTAAAAAAAAATTCGAACATGTTTTCTCAACTAGAAAATGAAGATAATAATACTGACCTTAGAATAATTATGATAATTACAGCAAGCTGTGAATACAAACTAACTACTAAGTTAAAGCAGTAATAGTGTAATAGAAACAGTTTCAATTCTCATAGTCCTAATGCAAAGGGGATCATGTATAAGTGTTATAATTAAAAACTAAGTGCTTTTAGAAGAAAAGGGTGATCAATTTTAATGAATGGTGTAGGAAAAGAAGTGGCTTTTGAATTTGACAAGAAAGGAATTGTTGGTGACCTTGTTTTAAGAGCATTATTTTCAAAGCAATAAAGCAAGAAGCCTGAGGTTAGCTGGGGGGAAAGCAGATGAACAGAAAATGGATGTGGCAAGTATAAATCAGGGATTTCCAACATCCTGTATCCACAAAGCATGATTTTTAAGAAACAGAACATATGCTTCTAGCATTTTTAGTATATTTCTCATTGACAGAGAGTTTTAGGATTGAGAAAAATAATATTAGGAGACTGTCTTGTTGCCATGGTTCTACTTTGCAACATGAAAAATATTCCATTAGTGGTTGAAAATACATAAAATTACTGAGGGCATATTTTACTATTATGACTTTTATAGAGAATACTGATGATGATTTAAAAATGGGTAAGTTAAGTGGATAGAAGAAAGCAAGCTGTATCTTTAAGTGGAAATGGCAATTGAAAGTGAATAAATTTTTAGTGACTGTGATAAAACATGCTATGCCAACTAGGCTATTTCTTAAGATTTATTTATTTATGCATTCAAGAGCTGGGGTGCAGGCCAAAGGTGTTAGGGGGAGGGAGTGAGAGGATTCACCAGACACAGACTGGGGAGCAGAACAGGATACACTGCTGAAGGAAACAGTGGGCTAGACAGGAGAGGTCTGCTGTGCCATGTGGGTTAGCTCCCCGGCCAGGGATTGACTCGTGCTTCAGTGGCTGCTGATAGCTTCATAGTGCTGAGATTTAACCCCTTTAGCCACCAGGGAGGCCCTAGGTTATTTCTATACCACTGAGATCTCTTCATACAAACTTCTTGTTGATAATACAAGGGAGAAGAAGTAAGCAATAGAAGATGTCTTTTCTTTCAAAATATGTGGAAAACTGCATGTTTGAAAGCAGAGAGTAAGGGGTCACTAAAAAGGAAGAGAATGAAGATAGGGAAGAGCTGAGGAGGAAAGCTTAGCATAGTAACAAAGCACCTCATATTCGGATATGATAAGATTCATTATACTATGGGCATTTCTGACCCTTCCAACTGAGCCAAGGAAGTTTCCTGGCATTCCATCATATTACACAATAAAGGCACACTTATATTCCTTTTTGTAGGAATAACCTTAATCTTCACTACATGTACAACAACAATAAACAAAACAATAAAGGGGAAATTATTCATAATGAGATTAATCTAAATTACAATCCTTTTGCGGTTTAATTTTGTGATTAACGATGATGGTAAGGCTAGATGTTGTCTGAATTCAATAAACATTAGCAACATAACCAAATAAGTTAAATGTTTACGTTAATCCTTTCATACTATCATTAATTTTCAGATAATTTCATGTGTTTACAGGTTCTAAGTTTATGCTTAGGAAAAACATCGTCGCTTAAGAAAATATCCAACTAATCAGCCATGATGATTAAAAATTCACTTTAGAAATTCTATACTAAGTATCTCCAGGAGGTTTCATTAGAACATAGTCTTAGAGAGAAATGCAAAAAAACATTACTCAGCATTACTAATTTATAAGAGAGTCAATATACTACAGGATAATTGGGCTCCTTAGAAAAAGGATAGTTGGAGTAACAATCCTATAACAAAATGGGAAAATCTTCCATGGGAGGAAAGGATGACCTTGAGGGACTGAGGTAAAACCCTGAACACAAGCAGCCTGAGGATCCCAGAAAACTGAGGGTGGAGAGAAAGAATGTTAAAAGCAAAGTCAAATCTGGGCTAGCTTGGCAATTTTGCTTCCATTTATGCCAAAAACCTGGGTTCAGTTTTAGCTTCCAGTAGGCATACATCTCCAACATACAAGTTTCCCTCACAGACCACCACATAAACCATTAATAAAGGTTTCTGTAAAATTTAAATCAGCTTTGGTACCATCCACTTCTCAAATTGCATTTACCTCTCAACCCGCCACCATTTTCATTTTTTCTTATAATATTGTTTAAAGCTAATTCAAAGTCATTTCTTTCTGCTCACTTTCCTCTATTTGCTTACTAAGGCTGTATCTTGCCATCTGCTCTTCTACCTCAATACTACTCTTTTAACTCCTTTCTTACATATATGTATGTCACAAATCTAAAGTTCTTTGGGCTGCTCTTATTTTTTTTTTTTAATTAATGTATTGTTACCTTAAATCTGAGCTCGTCAGATTTCTTTACCTACTTCCTCCATTCAAACCTTTATGTACTCATAATATTCGATTAGGGATAGGGCCACCTTGGTACAGAAAGGTACAAGGCACATAACTGCTCAAAAAGTTTTGTCAAATGAATCTTTAATAACTTTAGTGTTATTACATAGGAATTTTCAGTGTGTAGAATTCTGAAAAGTCTTAGAAGTCGTTTCCTCAAAGTTAACAAGTTCATCCATTCTTCTTTTGTCTACAATTAGGATTACTAAGATATTTCACAAATTCATGACTAGAGAATTCTAAAAATCAACATAAATCATAAAAACTAAGGTTTACAAGTTTGCAGTGTTTTGTCTTCAAGTTTTTCACCCTTCTCTCAGGAGACAAAAAACAATGCCGGTGTGTGTTGTACTGGTAAGTTGGTTATGGCCTTAGAATTGAGGCATCAAAGTCATCAAAATTTTTATCTTATTTAGGAAATTGTCTTGTGACCTTGGAAATAAGGTAAATTGCCATTTCTCCTAATATGTGGGCTCTGGAAACAAGGGAAACCCCTACACATTATTTCCACAACCCCTTATTAGGCTAGAGAACTTCTAATCATGCTAATCATTAAGCATTTAAGCGCACTTTTGGCCAGCATTTTACTAAGTGCTGTGGAGAGGTGCACAAATGGAGGAAGTGCACAGTCCTTGCCCGCAAAGAAGTTGTAATGCAAAGAGAGAGAACCAAGCTCAGAACTCAGAACAAAAGCTGTGACTGCATAATAATGTACTAGTGGAGGTGGGGGTGGGGATCTGGAAGCCCAGTTGTTACTAGGAAAGCAATTTCTAGGCGGTGAAAGTTTTAGGCCAGGTCTGAAAGAAATTGATTGTAATGATTTGCAGAAGTGAAAGTAGGATCTTCTACTTAGGAAAGAAACATCTGCCCTGATTTAAAGTGGGGTGTGCATTAAGTGGGAAACCATAAAGAGACTGATTTTTTAGTAATCCAAAGACTGACTTGGGGAATGATTTTGAGGATGTGATAGGTAAGTTTGGCCCCCCAAACTTAGTATCAATTGATGAAGGCAGGAAGGAAAGGTGACTTTTTTGTTTGTTACAATAAAAAGCTTAGATTTGATGAGATGGTTATAAAACAAATTAGAAAATTACATGAGAAGAATGAATAATACATAAAAATAAGACTGTAATAGAGAAGTTCTGGAGCTCAGGAAACAAACTAGATGTGCCATAATTTAGGCCTAGTTTATTAAGACCAGGAATAAAATGGGAGTTGAAGAAATACTCAAAGTTTTGAATAAATAGTAGTAAATAACTATAAAGAAAAGGCTATGCCACAAATGATCTCATTACTACTCTCTAATTATTAACACAATTAACAATCTACAGACCCCCTCCCCTTACCACCTACCTCTCTTCCTCGTTTACATCCTTGTATTCAAGACAGTATACAGAGGCACTGTATTCAGTCAGTACCTATGCCTTATTCAGTTTGCCTTTGCTTTGTCTTTTTCCCAATTCATCATTTTCTTTTTATTCAAATCATTTTAGTCATAAAAGACCCAGTCTATGTGCCACCTTTACCTTGAAGTCATTAATGACCTCAGGAAATTCTTCTTTCTTTATATTCTGCTAGTCACTTTGACCACATGCAACTTATTTCCTGGTTAGAATTTTCAACTATCGATGGTCTTCACCCCCATTAAACTCTCTCTACAACAGTTTTTTAAAATCATGTCACTGCTGGAAAGTAGAAAAATCACTTATAATCTCCCCTCCATGACAAAAATGTTGATATGTTGACTCTAAGTGCTGTTCAATGTGAGTATTTATATACATATTTTAAAATACAGTATGTCAATTTTTGCATCCTTTTACTTTTTGCTGTTGTTATAATTATTTTAGAGGATCTTTAAGTCCAAGCAGTTTTACTCACAATCTTAAGAATCCCTACTACTGCTACTATACTTGAACCCAACTGCTACTTTCTATATATGTTCCCTCTGATTATTGTGGCTTCTGTTCCCTTGAGGCTCTGCCTGGTGTCCACTGGCTGTCTTCTCAACACACCTTTACACCATGACTCAGTTCACCTCAACCCCTCTTTCACCTTGTACAATGTTTGGGTAAAGTTTTAGCAAGCTTCCTTACAGATTGATTATCCTTGGGTCTGATTTCCCTCCAAGTCCAACACAGTCAACTGTTCAAAGAGGAGAAGGGGTCATGTAGTGCCAGGAAGGTAATTTGTAAAGAAGGAAACTTGGAAGAATGAGAATGGCAGACAAAGTTGGCTTGACCTATATACCTTTCATGTAATATTTTTAAACAAGATTTTGATACATAAAATTCCATCCTACGAATATATACCAGATGTACTTAATTATTTCCATAGTACTGAAAGATCAGGAGGTTTCTGGTTTTCAATATTTTAAATAGCTTTGAGATGAACAGCTTTCTAATTTGCCTGAGTCTCAGACAAAATCTGTTTGAATTTCTTAAAGTAGAATTAATAGATCAGAGGTGACAGAACCTTGGTAAGAATCTGCCAAACAACCTTTCAAAAGGGTTTTATGATATTGAAAAAGGAAAGCCAGGTTTTGACTTTTGCTTTATTTTGCTTTCTAGTAACTGCAGGAAAAACTAGATTCATCCTAGAAATACTTAATTAGATGAAATTCTTCCACTTAAGAGATGCTCTCTTGTAATACATTTACATGATTTGCATTTTAGAAAGTCAAGTGGTGGGGAAGATTACAAGACAGCAGTGCATGTTTTGAGTGGGAGAAAATACATGGGGACAGAACTGAATCAGAAAGAATTGCTGTGCACCTATGTATTAGAAAAGACCAAAATAAGTATTAAACTAGGCAAATTCATCCCTTATCCTTAAACTCTACGTGCCTAACAACATTATATGCAGCTTAGTCTTCACATACACATTTGGATATTTTTTCAAGTGGGAACTGATTAGATAGGTAGTTGCCATTTTGTTATCTACATAGAATTGTCAGGGTTAATAGGACAGAGGTTAACTAGCCATTTCCCTGTGGTTAGACAATTTTTTCCTTTCGAATTTTTGTTGGTTGGATGACGTAATACTTTTGTATGCTCCTTTTTAGGTCATACCATTGAAACAGCTCCTTAAGATGGAACTGTTGATTAAAAGATAATGTTATGGCTTGCCTCATCGATTGCATGTTACTGTATCAGTTGAAGGGTAATCACTTTGCACGCTGGTCCTGCTGCCCCTTCAAACTCTCCTTAGGAAGACGGGGTCTTCATTTTCGATACTCCCCCAAGCAGAAATGGCTCAGCGCTGAGCACAAAGTAAGAACCCCATACATATTAATGACTTAAATTTCATGCACCCGTACGACACCACGTCAAAGTTTTCTCTCAAGTCTTTGCCATTCTTTTCTGAACCTACTTCCTTATCGGAAATTGGCAATTCAGGTAAGGTAATTTTGGACAGAAGTGCCCTCTCGTGTCCCCTAAATGCTGTTTCTCAGGAAGTTCCTCATTATGGCATTTACTTTCCGGCTGTGGTTTGAGGAAGCCGAATTCAAGGCAGTCACGGCCGCCTGAGCTTAACCAGCTGCCTCAGGAAGGCAAAGTTTTCTCGAAGAATTTGTGCGTGAATTTGGGCAGATGTTGGAGATAATGGAATTGGCGCGCATTGCTGTGGAACAACTCGACGCCGTGCGCGCCGCAGGCGTTCAGCAAAGGAGGAGCGATGCCCGGAGAATATTGCACATTCCCACGCTCTAGGTTAAACCTGTATCCTCCCGCGCCCGGAAGGTTAAGACAGGTACGAAGCCCACCTGGGAAGGAAGCTTCTACCGGCTATGCTGAGCCACCTGCCGCGTTGGGGAAAGTCCGTCCTCCACATCGAGGTGAAGCCCGGGTGAGGGCTCCCCACTCATGCGGGTGCGCCAGCGGGTCCTCGGCCGCAGCGCGGAGAGGCAGCCGCTCTGAAGAGGCGCTCTGTCGGCGCAGGGGCGGGGCCAGCGAGTTGGACGGCCCCGTGGGCGGGGCCTGTAGTGACGCCACCCCTGACGCAGCCGCCCAACCGGGCCGCGGCCGCCGCCGCGGCCGCCGAACCGGGGGGCGGGAGTTAGGGGGGCTGGGGGCGAGCGCTAAGATGGCCGCTCGGGCTCAGGCTGGTGAGTGTGCGTGAGGGGCGCGTGAGGCTGCGGCAGTTGGCTGAGCGAGGCTCCCTGCTGGAGCGGACGTCCAACGGGAGTCCCCCGGGCCGGGAGGCACCTGGCGGCGTTTAGCCGCCTAGGGTGCAGGAGGAGGGTCCCCAGGAAGGGAGTGAGGGCTGCGAACGGGCTGCGGGGAGCGAGCGAGGGGCGCGCGGAGGAGGCGGCGGCAACAGCAGCGGCGGCGGGTCCGGCGAATTTAGAATTGGCGCCTCTGGGAACTTTCGGTGGGTCGTGCGATGCTCTGGCCGGTGTCCTGGTGCCGGGCTACCCGCGAAGTACGCGGGGATGCTGCGAAGAGCCGCGTCTGCTGTGGCCGGGTGTCCGGCGTAGGCGCTCTGCCCTGGGCTGGATGGAGGATGAGTTGGGAGAAGGGGCGAAGTCGGGGGGCTTGAGATTCAAAGGGAAACCCGCGTTCCGAGCGTGGAGGAGATGTGGTTGTGAATCTATTTGCGAATCTGGTGCGGGCTGGGGCGCTCTGCGGAGCTGGCATCGTCCAGATAAAGCCGCGTTCTACCGGGCTTTGATTGCCGCTAAGTGATGCGCAAAGCCCCTGGATTGCTTTAGAAGGGCGTTTCTATTGATAAGTCCCTTTAGAAGGAATGTCTTATGCCCCTCCATCGATCGAGTCCCTGCGCTGCCAGCACCTGCTGCCGCTTAGAGACACGGTTTTTGAATACCAGCTTCCTAAATCATTCCCACTGGCCCTCGAGGAAGGAATGCTAATAGGCTAAACCCGGGCGAGGAAGGGGGGCGTCATAAGAAACGAGTCACCATGAGAGGATAAAGAAAAAAAATGACTGCTCAAGTTTAAGAGGTGGTAGGTAGGACGACATCCCCCGTTCCCTCGTAAAACAAGAAAGTGAAATGTAATTGTTTCAACTGCAAGTTTGAACTGCTATAAATTCTGCTGGTAACTGGATAATTTCTTGCAGTTTTAATTTCCGAAGTAAGACAATTTGCAACTCTTGGGACAGTCGAGTTTTCCACCAGCGAAACCCCTCTCCACTTTTAAACCTTAATGGTCATAGCTTGTGAGTTACGGCGTGGTGAAATTTGCATGGAAATAACGACTTCCAGGCCCTGCACTTGAATTCCTTATTATCTGTTAAGTAGCTGCATGTGGGGTGAAAGAAGGGGGGTGGTAACATTGTGCCTGGAATTCCATTTTGAGTTGTCTTTAAAACCAGCATTTCGTGTAAACAAGGAAAAAGAATTGGCAGTTTACTGAGCTCAAATTCGGAAAGCCAAACATGACTTAAGTACATGTTTATACAATATTTCATAACTTCAATGAAATTCAATGCTCAGTTTTCTTGAAAGAGATGAAAACTTTGTATTCTTAGAACTCTAATCGTTTTAGCTTTAATTTATCATTTTGAAGTATATGAAAGACATTTTAGTTCCTCTCCTCCCACTCCCGTTTCTCTAACTTCTTGCTTCTGAGTCATTCATTTATGCAGTGGGTGACAGATTTTTTTTAACCCAGTATTGATCACTGTAGACTATCCCTACTGAAATTTAGAAGGTATTCTTTAAAGTAGTTCAGGGCATTGTAGAAGTTGAAATGTTTTAGCTGTTCTGGTTATGCATTAGCTGTTTTTCATCCAAAATATTAATTGTCCGGGATGTTTTTTAAGGCAAAAAAAAATTTTAAGTACTAGATGAATAGTTCTTTCATATAATATACAATGGTAAACTTTTTTGGGAAATATTTAAGATGGAAAGACCTGTTGCTGATTTAGGTTAAATATATGAAATATATTGTTACAATCCAATTTTCTTTACCACCCCTACTTTCCACACATTTTGTGCCATAAAAGAAAGGCATAAAGTAGCACATATGCCCTCTACCAAACTTTTCCTCTACACACTTGAATCTTACTGAGGTTATACCATTGGTACACAAAGAGAATTTTCTGCTCATTAGGTTGTTTGAGGGCAGAGTCTTGATTGTATTTTATTGTATCCCTAGCACCTGACTAACTGCTTAACGTTGGGGGAAGGGGGACAAGAACCTGTAAATATTTGTTGAATTGGATTTTTGAATGGTACAGAGGTATAGCAAAAAAATACGCTTTGAAGTTTTTCTCCTTTCTACAATGTTAGAACAAACGTGGTTGCCAGATTCTAATGGAGTTGTCTGGTTGAAAGGAGATTAGAGAGAAGAGACTGGAGTATAGGCTTAGGAACCTAATCAAATATATGCCCGGTCATTCTCTGGAACCAGTAATGTGGGATAGTTTTGCCATTAAGCCCAGCCTTAATATGTGACAAGTGACTAAAATATAGAAGGATTCTACAAATACTGGATTTTTGGCAAAAATTAGGAGTATTGTAAGAGTGCATTTGACTTTTCACAGCTCTTTCAGACATAAAAATTTTACTATAAAGAATTAATCTTGAATGGAGTGTTACATGCCGAGGGAAAAAATGAATTTTCTAGCATCCAAGAATGTATTTGTTAGACCAGTCATGAAAGTACTAGGATGATAGAACCCAGGCATTTTATACATGGTTTTTGAACTCAGTATGTTAGCCCCATAGTAGAACACTCCATCTTTTTGTGAATGTTTTCCTCATTGTTATGAGGTTAACTGGTGGTGTATAAGTATAGAGTAGAGTGACACTAAGGATAAATATTTTGCCTATGAATGAAATACTTTTAAGTAGGATGGGTGAGGAAACCAAGTAATGTGAAGGCACAACTTGATTTTAAAAAACCTTTCTTAGAAAATCAACTAGATTCAACCTCTCTGTGCTTCAGGAGAGAGTGTTAGACATGAAGCAAGCCCAGAAGAAAATGGTATCCTTTTTTGTTTCAAGCGAGGTCAGGGTAGTTGCAGATTCTATATCTTTTAGAGGAAGAAAGAATAGACAGAGCCTTTCTAGGGATATAAAGGAAAGGGAATACATCATGATTGACAAGGAGAGGTGCCAAAGCACAAAACAGGCATAATGGCAAACCTAAGAGGGAGCTGGGGGAGTTTGAGAGCCCATTGTGTTCGCTTATTCAATAATTTGCTCTTTCAAAAATATTGAACCCCTTCCTATGTGTACCAGGCAATATACTTGACCCTTGACATTTTACAGACAGCTCTTGAGAGGACAGGATACTATGGTGGTTCCATGAAAAGAATGGAAAATTGGAAGTGTTTCGTAAAGGAATGGGTACGGTTTGCCCTAATTACTTAGTGGATAAAGTCATTTTCAGCCTTAGCCAAATGCATGTAAAGATTGTGGTGATTAGTAATTACTAAGGCCTATTTTCTATTGAAAGTGCCATTTCCTCCTATCTTTTATTATGGAAAATAGCAAATCATCCTACTTTTAATAGCCCTTATAGGGTCAGTCTAGGTTATTTGGTACTATTAAAAGAAAAATAACTTTTGTTATAAAAATTGTCCTTGTTAAAGTAAAGATCCAAAATATGCCTCCTTTTTACTAACCATCTCTCTTTGGAGGATCTCAAGAGTATTTTCTTTAATGGAAAAAAATTATTTACTGTGACAATTTTACTTAAATAATTCTACTTTGTGCCCAGTGTCACTTACATTCTTGAAGTAGTTGAATGTATATACATAAATACATAAAATATTTCCTATGAAAAAAATTGTTCATATACCAGTGATGAAAAGTTTTAAAAATCAGATTTATTCACTATGTGGTCACATATATAAAAATATTTTAATAAAAGATGTCTGAAAAGTGGCTAGTTTGTTGAGAGGAGAAAAGTGTATATCATCTCACAAATTTGAAGGCTCTTATATGCCTTGCCAAGCAGTTTAGATTTATCTTGTGGTCTTTCAAGACTTAAATAATCTTTTAATAATTGTAAACCTGCCTATAAGACACATTAGGAACTATATCAAATGTACATGTTATATGATGATTATTTGACCAATTATGAAAGAGAAAAGCTTAATAGAGCATAATGATGTTATTTTATTATCAATTCACATTTTTAAATATATTTGCTTTAATTTTTCTTAGTGTAAAAGGGTGGTCCCCAGGAAAAAGGGAGTGTTATAGGTTCCCTGCCCCACCCAAGGGTGGAGCTGAGCAGGAGAGATAAGAAGTTGGAAAAGGAGAAAGAAGGACAGGAGAAGGAAGGAAGCAGGATGGAGGAAAGAAGAGGCCGAAGGAGCAGAGAGACATGTCAAGAAGCTGCACTGGCCTAGACTGATTGAGACAGATGTGGCTGAGAGACCCGTGGGCAGGCTGACTATGGCAGTGCTGATCTGGATTTTGACTTTGTTCTTTTCCTCCCAGAATTGTCTGGCTGTTTCTGACCCATTTCTATGAGTCCTTGCCGAAAGGTGTTTACACTTGTGGCAGGCTGTCAGGCCCTGCTTTGTGCCAATCCCACTTGGGTGGACTTTTACCCACAAGGGGATGGGTAACTTTGGGTGCTTGATTTAAAACTATATTCTCTGTCTTTTCTAATTGTATTGAAGTTTCTTTCCACGAAAGGTCTTAAGTGTTTTGTGTTGATGCAGCAGATGGCAGAATCTATTTTGAGCGGGCTGGTTTGGGGGTTCTGGAGTGCCCCCTCTCCCTGCCCTGTAACATTAGGAATATATGTTAGTCATATCCCTCATTCTGTGTCACCTTTCTGAATAGTAATTTGGCTGTTCTTTTGTGTTTTTCATGTTTACTTCCAGACTTTCATAAAGTTATTATTTTTTTAAATTGAGGTAACGTTGGTAACGTTGGCTTACAAGACTACATGATCAGAGGAATAGGTTTATACCTCCTCTGATGCACATTACATTTTTTTAAAGCATTCTATCTGACTACTGTGCTGCTACTTGACTAATTAAAAGATCTATTTAGATTACTCTCACGATTGATCGTTAGTACCTCACCTCCTGTAGGAACTTCCAAAGCTTGTAACTATAATATACCTTTCCAAGTGTCTTGTTAAGACACTAAGTTGGAAAAGGAGTGGTTAACTGAAAAGATTGTTGAAAAAAACAAAAAATCACAGCAAAATGTTAATTTTAGATGTAAAGATTAGTTCCCCTTCTAATTTTCAGTGATTCTTACAGATCTTAGTAATTCTTATAGTTGGAACACCAATGTTTATTTAATAAGGGTTCCTATCTATCATGCTAACATTTTAAATAACCCAATTAGGGTTGGGGAAGTATGTCTCAGTTTGTTTTTATATGAAATCTCTTTTGGGTATCTGAAAGCATGCAACATGCATAAGACAGATATATGGTAGACTCTGGTTAAGAACAGAGGGGGCAGGATAATGACAATACAAAATATGAGGAAACTGCCTTAACTGACCATGGGAGGAAAATGACCATTTGGTTGCCATGCATTGAACTCGCATAGCCGCTGCGTATAGCTCCACAGTGCAGCTCTTAAGCGCTGCGCCACCAGGGAGGCCAGAGCTTTCTGTTCTGCTCCCCACTCTGTCTCTGGTGAATCCCCCTGCCTTCTTTCTCTCTCTCTCTCTCTCTCTCTCTCTCTCTCTCACACACACACACACACACACACACACACACACACACCCGCCAGCACCTCTGGCCTACACCTTAGTCCTTGTATGCATAAACAAATGAAAATAAATATTTTTTAAAAGTTAAAAAATAAAATTACAGGCTTGTCATCAAGACCCACTCCTTTTCTTAATGTGATAAAAAGGTGCTTGAGAGAGTCCTTCCTGACCATAGGGCACCTACCCAGCAGTCAAGTAGCAGAGTCAGGATTATGTACACAAATAAACACGAGAATTCACATTTGGCAAGTGACATGATAGCATTACCCAAGTCCTTGAGGAATTTCAAGGAGAAGAGATTATTTTGAACTAAAACTATTTTATGTAGGAGTTGAACCTTGGAATGTGGATAAGTTGTATTTTTTTAAACATAGAGGTGAGAGAATGATGAAGTTTAGGAAATCACTTGTGAATGATTCTTGTTGGTTGGAGTGCATTTAACAGGGGCACTATGGCTTAAAAAGGAGATAAGTTAGAATGCAACAAATTTTGAAAGCAAGACTGACTAATGTATAATATATTTACTTGCATATTTGTTAGGCTGCCATTATGAAATCAGTATAGTAGTCATTTTCTTTAAAAAAACTGAAATAGACTAGGAAATAACAATACACTCTATAAGGATTGTTTATGAAACTTGTTTTCAGTATGTGTGTGTTGTGTGTACACACATTTACTAGAACATAATCTAAAATTTCGTAGTCTCAGCATTAGTCAAAGTTAGAAAACCACTGCTTTATTGGACAAAGGGCAGTGGGGGATTTTAAGTATAAGAGTTTAAGGCTCAGAGCAAACCTGAAGATTTGACAGGATAGTATAATGGAGGGGAATAGTCTTCCAGATAGGAGGCCAGTTAAGAGGATATTTCTGTCTTCAAGGTGATATAATGAAGTACATAATCAGAATGATAGGTCTGGAAATGGAGAGGAATAAAGATTATGGTTAGGGCCTCCCTGGTGGCACAAGGGGTTAAGTCTCAGCACTGTGTCCAGAGCCACTGCAGCAGGTTCACAGCCTGGGAGCTTCCCACATGGCGCAGCAAACCTCCTGCCTGCCTTGCCTGCTGCATCCCTCAGTAGTGTATTTCAGTAGATCTGCCTGTTCTGCTCCTTACTCTATCTCTGGTGAATCCTCTCACCACCCCCCACCTCTGGCCTCCACTCCAGTTCTTGTATGCGTAAATAAATAAATCTTTTTTAAAAAAGGTTATGGCTAATAAATTGAACATTTATTATGGGAAAGGTGGGAGGGAAGAATCAAAAAATTACCTTAAAATATCTAGCTCAGGTACATAAATGATACAGTGTCTTTAATGAGACAATATTCACTACTTATTATTCAGAAGTAGTGAAGAATGACAATAAGTAGCCTTCAGAATATTTATAGATCATCCTTCTTTAAAGTAAAGAATAGCATACTTCATTTTTTAAAATTTTCATATACCAATGTCTATATTTTATAATTTTTGAATTTACGTAGTATGCTTCTTTTTTTAAAGCCACTTCATAGCTATTAATTGGAATTTCAAGTGTGAAAATTTAACTATATTAGAAAATTATAGTATAAATCATTTTACTCTATAGAGAGAGTTCTAATTTTAATCTATGTGTAGGCCTAATTCAAAATATCCTGACTTTTTGTATGGTCTTATTACATATAGAGACAGGTAATATTTTAATCAGAATCTATATGAGGGGGTACAAAAATAATTTCTCTCTTTTAAATGAATATGTTGCAAGAAATCACATAACCAACCTGCTGGAGCCAGAGTTAATACATAGCTTCTCAGCAGTGGATTAGCAAATGAAAAGAATTGCTCTGAACCCAGCAGAGGAAAATAGGAAGTGTCAGGAATATACTCCCATCCCCCTTCCTTTTTCTCCTTAGATCTTTAGATCTTTGTGTGATGAGGCCCCTTTGGGGGTACCCTAGTAACTGCTTCTGAGCTTTGGCTTCAGGCTGTAGAGCAAACTGGAGTGTCCTGGCTCTCCAGCCCTTGCTTCCCTCCTTGCCTTGCCCTTGGTTGTCCACCCCTACTGGTTTCTTTCCTAAGTAGACAGTGTAAGGAGGCCCCCTGCTCTAAAATATTAATCTCATGATCTGTCATTCTACCATTCTGGTTTCCCTTTTTGGATTTTTAAAAAGATTTTATCTTTGAGAGATCCCCGTTAAAATGCAAATACTGCTGGGAGAGGTCAGACCTTAGTTCTCAGTGAACCATCTTAATATCAGTTATCACCTTAGTTAGGCTTAATATACATTTGGCTAAGAAGTAACCCCCTAGTTAAAAGTGATTATACTAAAAGGAAGCTATCATTTATTATAATATTATTAGTAACATTATTAGTTTGATTATTGGCAGCTGAGATGTACTGAGGGCAATATTATTAAGCACCAGGAATTGTTTTAAGTGCTTTACAAATACAAATTTTGAATTTCCTCAATAGCCCTGTCGTTATTACGACCACGACTATTTTACAGGTAAGAAAACAGGTATGTGGAGCATAAATAATGTGTCTAGATCACACAGTAGTTAAGTGCTAAACTAAGACATTAGCAGTCCAGAATGTGTGCTCTCACCATTTTGCCATGAAACCTCCCCTGTTATAGCACCTCTCTGAATGGTAGCATTTGACAGTCATTTCGCACTTTGTATCATTTTGCATCAAATGGAAAATTATGCTGTTCCCTTATAGGCTACTTCCTGTTGAAGGTTAAGGACCTTTCATCACCTAAGTAGATTTATTTTTTTAGTAACAGCTGGAATGAAATAGGCAAACTCCTGTAACCAAGGAAAACCACTTGCAGAATAGAGAAGGGAGTAAAGATGCTGGTGTATAACTTCGCACATAACTCTATCTTTCCCATTTAAAACTTATTTTATTATACAAGTGACATGTCCACTACTTTTGTATTTTTGAAAACTATAATGGATTGATTTAAAAAAAGAAAATATCTTAATTTCCAGTCCTACTACCCAGAGATAATCCCAGAATAAATTCTTTCTATATTTATATTCTCTCTAGGTTTTCTTTTACGTCATCTTTCTTGAATGTTGTGCAAGGTGTGACTAGTACCATCTCTTTAAAATTTTAGAATGAAATTTTTCTTGAATGTAAATTAATGGCATTTCCTATTTTTCTGTATAAGAAGTTGAATAATTATTGTCTGTGACATGCCAGAAACAAATGTCTAACTAAATCACCTCTTTGTTCTTTATATGATCCTTTTAAAATAAAAAATACACAGGAGGACCCCAGATTCGTCTCTTAATCTCCATACCAAATCAATTATTTCAACCAACGCTTATTAAGCATAGATTTACCTCTGTTCCCATCTTTGCTTCAACACTGCTACACCTTTAATTTCCTTATAATGTCTGGACTAGTAGAGAGTCTTAGTCACTCATCCGTCCTCTAGACCTGCCATTCAAATCCCTCTGTAACATACTGTATATCTCATCATGTCATTCTTTACAGAATTCTTCAGTGACTTTTCTTGCCCATTGGCCCCAGAAGCAAACATGGGGGGTAAGAGGGGCAGGAGTTTTTTCAGGTCCCAGGTAACAGTGAGTGGATCTAAAATAAGGGGAGTTGGGAATATGTGAAGGTTCCTGTTGTCCACATCCCCCTGGCTCTGCCTACTCCACATAATTGGAGAGGGGCAGAACTGGGGCCCCCAAAAGTATGAAACTGGGCCCTGGTTGGGTAAGTCAAACTCCAGAGTCCTGCTGCTGTTAGTGGTAGCAAGGATAGAAGTGAGGCATCACTTAGAGGCTTATTGCGGTAATCCAAGTGAGACTTGATTGAGGCTGAGCCATGGTGACGACAGCTAAAGGTTAGGCCTCCCCTCAGCATTATGTGGCGCTAAGGTCAGTTGAAGCCCTGTAGTCTCGAGAGAAATTTTTGTGATTCCCTTAGCTACCTATAAGAATAAAAATTGGGGGTATTACCCAGAATTTGGATTTTTACCAGAAATAACATTTTTATATATGGCTGGATAAACTAATTACAGAGCATCTGGTCTTCACCATATGAGTCACTTCTCATCTTGTGAGTTCTCCTCCTCTTTCTTTGTAGCCCCAGGCTCTATCCCATTCCTTAGCTCAGAATATACACCCTCATTTTACCCCATTTACTTTACAATCTTCATGTAGATTCTCCATATGTATGTACTTAAAGTTGTTCTTTGTCTGATGTTAGTTTGATTGCTGACCAGCCAGAGAAGACTCTAGAGAAATAGGGGAAAATTTCCTCTGCATTCCTACACAGTAGATGTAATAAGTATTCATATTCTAGATATATTCTCAAGGTAGAGCAAACCATTTTTCCTCCAACTGTAAAAGTCCATTATATTACTGTCCACTTCATAGTCATCCTCTTTTCTCTGTTTCCTTACATGTCTTTGCACATTCCTGAGTCTATTCAAACACCAAAGCACATTCTCCCCTTCTCTGTTTCTCTCACTGAGATAAGCTGTCAAGTCTATCAAGTCAAAATATTTTGCAAAACTAGGAATTAGGGAGCATTATTGATTAACTGGTAGAAAGACAAATTTAAAATCTCTACCTCCAGGGGCATCCCTGGTGGCATAGTGGTTAAGTCTCAGTGCTATCATGCTATGAGCACTGTGGTCTGAGTGCCTGAGTTCGGCCTGAGTTTGATCCCTGGGAGTGACCTACATGGCGCGGCAGACCTCTCCTGCCTCACCTGCTGCTCCCCTCAGCAGTGTATTTCCGTCGATCTGCCTCTTCTGCTCCCCACTCTGTCTCTGGTGAATCCTCTCACCCCCTGCACCTCTGGCCTATACCCCAGTTCTTCTATGCAGAAATAAATAAATCTTAAATAAAATCTTTACTAGAGATTCCTGAATGACTAGAACCTTTGTGGACTGTTCCCTCTGCTATGGCGTCCTCTCTGCCCAGCCCCTTCTGTACTTGAATATAAAGGTTCCCCACAAGAAGGAACAGAAAGACTGAGCCACCTGCTGGAGTTCGTTTCTACATCTACCCAGCTTTAGTGGTGACTTAATCATTCCCATTCACTGCAGTTGCAACTGTTGAGCTAGGGCTTGTTTGTAGGAGAAATGCGTAATTGGTAGACCCAGATTTTTAGGAAGGATGGGGGTTGGGGGGGTAAAAATTTTTCAAGCTGACACTTTGATTTTTATTGTATGCCAGTCCCAAGCACATACTTTAAACTCATTTAATTATTAGGTGAGATTCCTTGTTTAGTAGACATTTCCAGCTATTACCTCTTCTACCTATTCTGCTTCTTGCTTTGTCCTTCCACCTCTCCACTTTCCCTCTGACCTTGGAGGATGGAAGCTGAATAGTGGAAGAGAGTAGGAGCTTCTGCCTCCTTTCCAGAGCCTGAGATCACCTCCTGGCCCCCAGTGCTGAGTGGGAAGTGGAGAAGGGCCAGAAAATGACTCAGGACCTCAGGGAAGAGTGAGGAGGTTCCTGCTTTGGCAGGTCCAAGCAGAAGAGAGTGGGAAAAATACTGGTTCCTGCTATAGTTGGGGGGTGAGGGGAGGACAGAGAAGGACTAATAGTCACAAACATAATCATTAAAATAGTAATGTGAATATTTAATGTGATTTATTTAATACAATAATAAGATTTGTACCATTATAGCTACTGTTTTACTGAGCATGTACTATATACCAGATAAATGTATTAGCTTAATTCTTCAACAATTCAGTGAAGTTGGGATGATCTGTTTTACAAATGAAGTTTAGAGAAATTAAAATATTTGCTCCCGTCAGATACAAGACAGTATTTAAACCTGTTTTTCTGCTTCAAAATCTGTGCTTTAGTAACTTCACATAAGACTCTTGAAATGCAGATACTGAGATATATCTGGGTCTTTCCAGCCCCAACTTTTAAGAAAAGAAGTATAGTTTTAAAACTGTTCTCAGATGGGTGAATTGTATGCTCATCCCTTGAAAGGTGGTCACTACCCAGTCTCTACCACTAGATGGCAGCAGAAAATTAAAAACAAACTTTTTAGAGAACCCCCCCCTCCCCCCATCAGAGAAAGTAAGGTTAAATGTGTCTATTCTTTCAAAGCGACGTGAGATTAGAGAAGTCTAGAACAAAGGAAAAGTGAGAACTGTATTATGACAGGCAGCCCAGAAATTGGAAGGAGAGGTAGTGAATTCATAAAATTCTTATGGGAAAAATACCCTATTTAAAAAAGAAAAATATTGGCTTATTTTTCATTATATTAAAAATTGATATTCTGCTTAGTTTTCAGATGCTTCAAGTGTCATGAACAGGGAGTTGTTTGGATTATGTACGTCTCAGATAGACTAAATAAATGATAACAATGGATAAATGCAAACACATTGGGCAGTTGCAGCTTGCTCAAGATCATTCCATCCTCAACCCACAGAAGTGGCATTGTGTGGACTGCAATACAACTGAGTCGATCTGGGCTTGCCTGAGCTGTTCCCATGTTGCCTGTGGAAGGTACATTGAAGAACATGCACTCAAGCACTTTCAAGAAAGCAGTCATCCTGTTGCATTTGAGGTGAACGAGATGTATGTTTTTTGTTACCTTTGTAATGATTATGTTCTTAATGATAACGCAACTGGAGACCTGAAGTTACTACGAAACACATTAAGTGCAATCAAAACTCAAAATTATCACTGTACCACTCGTAGTGGAAGAGTTTTACGGTCTGTGGGTATGACTGATGATCCTTGTTTTTTACACGATGGCCCCCAATCTCTGCTTCAGAATGAAGATCAAATGCATACTGCTCTTTGGCACAGAAGGAGGATACTGATGGGTAAAATCTTCCGAACTTGGTTTGAACAATCACCCATTGGGAGAAAAAGGCTAGAAGAACAACTTCAGGAAAAAATAGCAAAAAGAGAAGTGAAGAAAAGACGCCAAGAATTAGAGGATCAAGTCAAAGCAGAGTTGGAAAGGATGCCTCCAAGAAAGAGTTTACGTTTGCAAGGTCCAGTGCAGTCTGCTACTATAGAAATAGTTCCTGTTCACATACCACTACAAGCCCCAGCATCACCAGTAAAAGATAAAATAGTGTCTACCTCAGAAGATGTCAGATTAAAAAAAGCCAGTGATTCCTCAGTTCAACGAAGGCCAATAGTAACTCCTGGTGTAACCGGATTGAGAAATCTGGGAAATACTTGCTATATGAATTCTGTCCTTCAGGTGTTGAGTCATTTACTTATTTTTCGACAATGCTTTTTAAAACTAGACCTGAACCAGTGGCTGGCTGTGACGGCCAGTGATAAGACAAGATCATCTTACAAGCATCCACCCATCACAGATGCAGTGTATCAAATGAATGAGTGCCACGAAAAAGATACAGGTTCTGTTCGTTCCAGACACCCCAGTTTTTCATCAGGACTAAGTGGTGGGGCTTCCAAGAGCGGAAAAATGGAACTTATTCAACCAAGGGAGCCAAGTTCACAGTACATTTCTCTCTGTCATGAATTGCACATTTTGTTCCAAGTCATGTGGTCTGGAAAGTGGGCCTTGGTCTCACCGTTTGCTATGCTACACTCAGTATGGAGGCTAATTCCTGCTTTTCGTGGTTATGGACAACAAGATGCTCAGGAATTTCTTTGTGAACTTTTGGATAAAATACAAGATGAGCTAGAGACAACTGGTACCAGATTACCAGCTCTTATTCCCACTTCTCAGCGGAAACTTATCAAACAGGTTCTGGATGTTGTGAATAATATCTTCCATGGGCAACTTCTTAGTCAGGTATGGATATTTTTTAGATCTTATTTTCATTTTGGCTTATTAAAGTGAAGCCCCAGAAGTGCATATTCTTCATATATCCAATGTGTTAGCATGAGGACCATTTATCATCAAAGATAGCTTTATAAATATCTTTAGAAAATCATTTGTAGTAGTTTTACTTTTTTTTTTTACGATTTATTTGATTTATGTATACAAGAGCTGGGGTGCAAATCAGAGGTGTAGGGGGGAAGGGGGAGGTGAGGGGATTCACCAGAGACAGAGTGGGGAGCAGAACAGGCAGATGGACCGAAATACACTGCTGAGGGGAGCAGTGGGCCAGACAGGAGAAGTCTGCTATGCCGCCATGTGAGGGTCAGCTCCCTGGCCAGGCATCTAACAAACTCTTGCTGCAGTGGCTGCTGATATCTTCACAGTGCTGAGCCTTAACTTCTTGTGCCACCAGGAGGCCCCCGGTTTTACATTTTTTTGTGGAGAGAAGGGGTCAGGAAACAGGGCTTCTTAGTTTAACATTACATTCATTTTTCTGAGGGGACAAGGAGGGTTTAATCCCTGAGGGAGCAGATTTGAAAATGCTGCTATGGAATGGATTGGTGCACAGAGTAATTTAAGGAGTAGGCGTAGAGAACCAAACCAAAGTGGGTATGGTCTGAAAACTTTCACAAGTAGGTAGGAAACTTTTAAAGTATTTGTGATTTTATCTAGAATAATCCTAAATGGTTTTCTGTTAAATATAGCAGTGCTATTTCAAACATAATTCTTCATAGGGAAATTATATTTTGCAGAAGTTTTTTTTTTTAAGATTTATTTATGCATACAAGAGCTGGGGTGTAGGACAGAGGTGTGGGGAGCGGTGAAAGGATTCACCAGAGACTGAGTGGGGAGCAGAACAGGCAGGTTGAAATACACTGCTGAGGGGAGCAGTGCGTGAGACTGGAGAGGTCTGCTGCGCCATGTGGAAAGCTGGGGGGTGGGGGGGTGGGAGGGGGCGGGCAGGGAAGGCAGATCGAACTGGGTAGTAGCTGTGGATAGCTTCATAGTGCTGAGACTTAATCCCTTGCACCATCAGGGAGGCCTTTTTTTTTTTTTTTTTTTTTTTTTTTTTTTTAATCAAGAAACTGTTCTTTTAAAAGGTCAGATCCTGGCCCTACTGAGTCCCCAGAGTGAACACCAGTATTTTCTTCGTGTCTGTTTGTTATATATAAACTTTATATTAGAACTGGTTTCTCTATTTTTGCCTGTTTCAGGAACGTAGCCTATATGAAAAGGCTTGGTGATATTTCACATCATGTGTGGATTATCAGTCCTGTAGAGTCTGTCTTCAAGTATGTGCTGTTTGTTGGCATTAAATCATGCTGATTTATTTCCCTTGAGGCACTTGTCCCTTTCCAGTTACTGTATTTCTTATGTACGTTGTTAGAACTGCCCCATACCCTTTAATTCTTATATTTTGTAAGGATTTTAATGTAGTGATCGTTGCTCTAAGTGGGAATATGTCATCATTACATTTATTGTCTTTTGAAATTAGCTGTAGGCAAGGTTATAAAATCTGCTTGGTGAAAATTTGATTTTAAGAAGTTTGTAGGGATTTGGGGAGAAAATCAGTGGAACATGAATGAAAAGAGTGGATACCCTCAAGTCTAATAAACTAAACATTAAATTAAATGCATTTAAGTGCACATCACACATGTATATACATAACACTATAATTAAATGAGTGCACAGTAGTTTTTTACTTAGATTTGACTAATGCCCTTGGAGCTTTCTGACTGTATGTCCACCAGTGCATAAAGTGTTTAATAACGGTCTTTTGGAGAGAAAATTTTAAATAATAAAAAATTCCTAGAAAATAAAGCCAATTACTCAGAATTCTGATAGTGCATTTTCAGAAGGAAAGCTAACTTATTGGTGATTATCTCTAGTGAAAGGAGCTCATGTTTGTCACTAAGATTATAATCTGAGAAACAAATGTTTATTTGCAGGTTACATGTCTTGCATGTGACAACAAATCAAATACCATAGAACCTTTCTGGGACTTGTCACTGGAATTTCCAGAAAGGTATCAATGCAGTGGAAAAGATACTGCTTCCCAGCCATGTCTGGTTACTGAAATGTTGGCCAAATTCACAGAGACTGAAGCTTTAGAAGGAAAAATCTACGTATGTGACCAGTGTAACTGTGAGTAGACACTGTTTGTTCACTTTGCTTTTCGAAGATTAGCAAAGAAAAACACAAATGAGAGGAAGCTGGAAGAAATTCCTTAGGTAATAATTATGAGAATAAACTTTTTTAATGGAATGAAACTTTTTTAGCGCATCAAAAGAAACCAGACTAGACATTTCTACTATATATTTGACATCTGTAAACTATACATTTGCTCTACCTTATTAATGACATTAAAAAATTATTTTGATTTCCATAGTCAATTGTGAAAAGATTCATAAAATAAATTTAATATATAAGGCAAAATAAAATTGCAAAGGAGAATAGCAAAAGAAAAGTATGTCATTTAGTACTAAATAAACTGTTAGCTTTTAAGTCTTTGTTACATATCAAAACACTTACATATATGCATATACATCCATATGTATATAGGAAATAATGTATAGCTGGACTGCTGCTGTGGAGAATGGCTTCATAAAAACACTTACTAAAAACATCCACTGCTATGGATAGAAAGAAGACAGTTTCAGGGTGTTCATGTACTCAATGGAGAAAACAAACAAGAACTACTATGATAAGCACTGTAATAGAGAACAGGAACAGGAAGTGGGGGGTGAACTTGCCATTTCAATTAAAGAAAAGCATCGTCTAGGAAAGTGATGTCCATCAGTGTGTATATGGCATGATAGTATTTATACTACATATTTTTAGGTATTCTCCCTAATTTGCATATCTGAAAAAATGATTCTTGGTAAACCCACTGGATGTACCAGCTCTAAAGAAATATCAATTAATGGTTTTCTAAAACAACTTACACTGATGTGGTTTTCTGAGTGCTGTCTAACATGAACTCTGCTATAAGGATATATTGTATTAAGTGCTAGAAAAAAATTAACCTTTATCAAATTTGCATGGTGAAGTCTTTTTCCCCTTAGACATAAATGTGAATGATCTAGGTGCTTTCATCACCAAATCTGGGAGTAAAATAACACTGAGTGAATGTAGAATATGGTTTTATAACAAGTTTATGTGTGTCTAGTGGGTCTAGCAAATAAGCCCTAAAAACCTGCTTTAATACATATAAGCTAAATGTTTAAAATTACAAGTCCGGGGTTGACATCCCATGACGTATTCCCGAAGACAAACCAGAGGCAGGTCCAGAACACACAGCAGCAGGGTCTCAGGGCTGTAGACCTAAAGAAAAGGCTTCCAGGAACAAGTGAAGATGGCATGGAGGCTAGTCTGATGGGAGGTGATTCTACTTCCTGCATGAGAAGCAGCTGCTGCTGTGGCTGGATCGGAGCTGGTATAGAAGTTAAAGGACAGCTTTTGCCCCGATGGAGCAAATGTGGGTAGCAGAAGCCTCAGCCAAAATCTGCAGGACACACTTCATACATGTCATCTCCTGCTTTTCTCGAGGTCTCAAAAAATGAATCCTAAGTTTCACTTATTTAAGATCTGGTGTTAGAATTCAAAGAAGATAAACACATGCAATTTGCAGCAACATGGATGGAATTAGAGGGGATCATACTCAGAGAAACAAGTCAGAAAGAAAGAGAAAAATATCAAATGGTTTCACTTATAACATGACTATAGGGAAACCAAATAGGAGAGAGACACTTGGGGGAGTGGGGGGAGGGGGAGGATAAGGGCACAAAATGGAGTAGAAAAGGACACAAGGGACCATGGAGATGGATCACGGGTGAATTGGTGGTGGGTTACCCAAGGGGAATACAAAATGTAAAAGATATAAATAACAATAAAAATATATATTAAAAAAAAAGAATTTTGATGACTGAATAGCAGACTATATATGCCACATAGATGTAAATACTCCTCACAGTTTTAACATTTAGGTTATTAGCAATTTTTCACCTGCTTTCCTGTACCACTGTTAACATGCCAATGCTTGGACTGAAATCTGGATTATAGAAAGATTGCTCTAACGACATTACAAGGGCTGACTTTGAAAAGAGGTAAAGTTAAAGCCAAGCTCAGAGGCTATTATATAGTCCAAGCAAAAATAATGAGACCTCAACTAAAACAATAACAATGGAAATGGAAGGAGAATGGTTTTGAAAGTCCACTATCTTGATGTAAGGAATTGTCATCTATTTTAAAGATTATACATGAAGAAACGATTCCTATTCCTTTCTTCAATAAATAATTACCAAAGTCTTAAAAAAAAAAAATATCTGGTGCTAGAATAGTAAAAGCAAAATGCTGAGGGAGACCTCAGATGCAGTTAGTAAAGGTCTGTGGGTCCCCAGGAAGTAGGGGAAGGAGTGTTCTGGTCAGTAAGGGCCCATGTCTTAGTCCCAATGAGCCTTAAAAAATGAACTGTGAAACCATTTCAGTAAGAATGTGGGAAGAGTATCTTAAAGTATGTCTTTGAAGAAATTTAATTGGTATAACCATATCTGTTTTTAAATATTACAACACTGTGTCATTCTGTTGCCTTATTCTCAGGATTATGTTAATCATATACTTGTCTACATGTCTACTGTCTTTCCTTGCTCACAAGGTGGGGAGGTTTTATGTAAGTTTCTTGCGGGAAAGGTCATGTTTTATCTCTAGCATTGTACAATGCCTGTCTGTAACACAAGTAGATGTTTAATTGATGATATATGTCTAAATGATTTTAAAAGTTCACTCAGTTTTTCCTTGTATCCTTAATTTTATTCTCATTCTGTCTCTTTGATATCACAGCAAAGCGTAGAAGGTTTTCCTCAAAACCAGTTGTACTCACAGAAGCCCAAAAACAGCTTATGATCTGCCACCTACCTCAGGTTCTCAGACTACATCTCAAACGATTCAGGTTCGTAGTAGCAGTATTGCCAGTGGCCTGCCAAATGTACACTTCTAATTTGATCATTCCTTGTGCTCACAGTGCTTCCAAACTTTAATGTAATATTTATTTGGCTACTAGATAATTTACATCTTTTTTTTAATAAAAGAATTTGCCATTGTCTCTAGCCTTCACCAGCATACACCATATTTAATAATAATTCTGATTAACTGTTCTTATAGAATGTGTTGCTGACCAACAAACTCCTCACACTTGGTCTGCTAGTAATCCTTCTTGTAAGTTTAAATCTCCTCATAGTATTTAATTATGTCCAGCATATTTTAGGTGTGAAATTTTAATTTTGATTTATAACTGAAGTATTTAGGCCAGCTGCTTTGTGGTTGGAAAATATTTGAACAAAGGTACAAGATGTTCAATTCAAAGCAGTAAAAAAAAAAAAAGACGACTTTAAAGGTATATTTAGCAAGGTGAATTAGTTAGTGAATCTATTGGCTAGTCTATTGGTTTCATTACCTTGTATTAGCTATATTAACTCAAGACTTTGTTCTCTTACGGGATGTGAAGTTACTTTATGTGCTATGATTTGAAAAATATTAAGACCATGTTTCTCATCCATGCTAGTTGTTAGGTTGTATTTTTTTGTTTGTTTGTTTTTAATTAAAGGAATATATGGGCTTTTTTTTTTTTTTAATTCAAAAAAGGAGGTAAAGTAAAAGTACCTTTCTTCCTTCTAACCCTACTTCCCAGAGATAATTGTAAACTTGAAGTTATCTTGAAATTGGGAGAATTCCAGTCAGCAAGTATCTTGTGTTTGCTTCTTCATGCAAGCTGTTCTATATTCTTTGGAGTATATAAAGTAGGCCTGCACAGAAATAATGGTGAAACAGAAGTACAAAGTATCACAAACCTGATAAAATGACTTATCAGGGATTTGGAGAGCATTAACCAATGCTTACATGTGCTTAAAGATTCTCTGATGGCACAGCGAACTTTATATTCTGCAAGGTCCTGACTGTCCTAATTCAAAGTAGCACCACCCAACCCCTCAGTATCCCATTACCCTATATTTTACTTAATGACAAAAACCATTATCTACAATTAGTAGTTTACTTCTGTCCAACTGCTAGTAGACAGAAGCTCAGTAATGACAAGTATCTTGTCTTTTTCATCCTTGTACCCCAAGGCCCAGAATAGCTCAGCACATAGTAGGTGTCCAGAAACATGTATTAAGTAGACAAGTAGAGTGTACACAGGAGGAACACTTTAAGGAAGCAACATGAACAAAGACATGGAGGAAGAAACAGGGAAGGGTATATGCAACAAAAAGTTTAGTGAAAAGTCAGGTGAGACCTGCCATTATATCTAAAAATCGATTGGAAAGAAAACAGTGAGATTAGTTAAGTTAATGCTGTCGTATTCCAGGGCCAAGTAACAAGGGCCCGGAAGAGTGGAAAGGTAAGAACATATGAAGTTCTGTAAACATAGACTTGAAAAAACTTAAATTGTGTTATTAAAATTGGCACTATAAAGTTGGCTACCCTAAACTATTAAAGAACTTCCTGTTATTCATAATTGCTATTTTAATCCCATTAATGTTACCTTAATCTGGTGTTTGAAGCTCTTTTTAATTTAAACCTAAGTATTTGACTCTCTTCCCTTCCATCTTCTTCTACCTAAAACATTTTGACTCTATGCAAAAGGCATATTTATCAAAATAAAAAGTATTTTGATTCAGAAATTTTGTTTATGCTACCATTATTTTCTCCTTTCTCTTTATTCAAAAAGTATTGTATTTTCCAGTGTAAAAAATATGTTAAAAGGGTTGGGGAAGGACACACACTTTCTAACATCTTAAAGTTCCCTTAAGCTAGCCCCTACTAGTCCTGTTTTCTTCTGCTCTCCTCAAAGGTAAAACCATTATGGGTTTTGGATATAGTGGTACCTTGCTTTTCTTTATCATTTTACTGTGTTTCTATCAGCAGGAATAAGTATTTCCTATTTATATGGCTTACAAGTATTTTATTTAACATAATTAAATAATTTAAGGCTTGAATATTATGGTAAAGTAAGAAAGTTCTCATGTTAAGCTAGTCCTATTATTTTACATACTCTTCCATCTTTTTTCTTTTTAAGATTTATTTATGCATACAAGAGCTGGGGTGCAGGCCAGAGGTATAGGGTGGGGGTGGGGGGTGAGAAGATTTAGAGACAGAGTGGGGAGCAGAGCAGGTGGATTGACTGAAATACACTGCTGAGGGAGCAGCAGGCAAGATAGGAGAGGTCTGCTGTGCCATGTGGGAAGCTCCCCGGTGGGTATTGTAACTGTTAGCTTCATAGTGCTGAGACTTAACCCCTTGCACCACCAGGGAGGCCCTTACTCTTCCATCTTTATTAATATTAAAGGTGCATTGGATGCAGGATCTTTTTACATTTCATGGGGAAGGACTGGGATGTGATTTCTAGTCTAGCAGATTATGTAATTTGCCTTTCATTCTATACCATTTTACATTGTACAAATTAGCATTTTCACATTTTTCTTCTTCATAAAGTCTGTCTACATTCCCTTCTCCCTTCTCTAATTGCTATTTGTTGTAACCTCATGTTTCAGTACAGTAATGCTATCATATTTTCATCTATGCCTGCTTTTGAGTCTGTATCCCAAACTGGATTATAATCTCTTGAAAGACTATCACATTATCACACACACACATATCCCCACCCCACCCCCCAACCCCGCTTAGCACCCACCCAGACTATGTGTATAAAAGCATTGCTTGTCATGCTTAGATCCACAAAATGAGACAATGACAGCACCAAAGGCATTGAGTTCTGACACTAATGGGTATTGTACTCAGACTCACAACATCTGAAGAACTTAATTTTGTTTCAGCTTTTCTTCACACCTGACCAAGAAAGGTCCAGATTATGTCTCAAGGAACAATTATAGCTTCTGGGATACCTTCCTCACGCTGTTCTTAGACAGAATTAAAACACTTGAGTGCCTTGAATTTATCTGTTAGAAGGGGGAACTGCCATAGGGTCGTAATTTTCTTTTCTGAAAATTTTCTTCCTATCGAACTATAGGAGAGATTAAAACCTGACTGGGCCTGTTTAGTTCAAAAAGCCTAAACTAAATTCCTCCATTTATATCCAACTTAAGCACTGCTGATTTTATATTTACATTATTTCATGATACTTGTATTCTGTGCTCTCAAAGGCCTTCCATTATCATTGACAGTCTTAACCTAGAACATGTTCATTTTTCTTTGATTTTGTGGAAATTTTACCCTGATTTGTTCACAGGTGGTCAGGACGTAATAACCGAGAGAAGATTGGTGTTCATGTTGGCTTCGAAGAAATCTTAAATATGGAGCCCTATTGCTGCAGGGAGTCCCTGAAATCCCTCAGACCAGAATGTTTTATCTATGATTTATCTGCTGTAGTAATGCACCACGGGAAAGGCTTTGGCTCAGGACACTACACTGCCTACTGCTATAATTCTGAAGGAGGTACAGATGGGAAAAATTATTTTATTTTTGGTTGCACTTGGAAGCTGAAGTTCAGATCTTTAATAATTTCTAAATTGTGCACAAAATCTTCTTAAGACACTTGACCTTTCATTTTCTGTCAAGAAGAATGCTTCCAAAATATTGTTAATAAAAACACTGAGGGTTTGTGCAGGAAATGGAATGTATTTCCTGTAGAATTTTAGTAGTTTTGACTTTTAAAGGGCTGTAGAAGTAAGATAATAAGGATGATCTTGTTAATTAAACTATCTTTTCTTAGAGGCACATTTCTCAAAGCAGCTATTTTCTGTTTTTTGTTAAATGGCATTTGATGAGCTGCGAGATCACAGATATTTGGAATAAACAGAGTCCAGATTTTAACATATAAACTCACTTTAACTTACTGCCTCCATGAATGCACTTCTAGAACTCTCTTCATAGTTAACAAAAATGATTTGATTTAGATTTCACTTATTTTCCTTTTGCCTCTTCTCACCCATACTGCCCCCCCCCAACCTCTGACAAAAACAAAAAAGTAGACAAAAAGCCCAGAGGATTCATTAAGGCAACTAATTTAACACTAAACTGTCAACATTTGTAAAATACTTGCTTTATAGGATTAGAAGCAAAAACATTAATTGGTAAGATTATACCAGGAATTAGTCTCAGGTGAATAAATCAGTTAGATCTGTAACTATATACTACTTCGAGAATAATGGATAATGAGAAACATGCTGCCCAAAGCTGTATTTCTCAGAAAAAGAAAATGAATCGACTAGACAGCTACTTCAACAAAAGCTTAGTTGTCACTGAAACTAATGCCTTTAAATTCATGTTTTGATTTATACCAGAAATTTCTAAAGTTTCTTTATAAAGGTATATTTTGTGCTTCACTCTAGGGTTCTGGGTACACTGCAATGATTCCAAGCTAAGCATGTGCACTATGGATGAAGTATGCAAGGCCCAAGCTTATATCTTGTTTTATACCCAGCGAGTTACCGAGAATGGACATTCTAAACTCTTGCCTCCAGAACTCCTGTCTGGTAGCCAACATCCCAGTGAAGAAGCTGATACCTCTTCCAATGAAATCCTTAGCTGATTCAGACAGTGGGGCTTTCTTGTGATTTGTATATACATTTTAAAAGGGCTGACTTACAATTTTAGCTTCATTGTTTTTATTTTTTACTTATAAATCAGTGCACACTGTTTATATATTTTTGTATCTAACTACAGCAAAATTCTTTTTATGGAGACAGCATGGAATACATGTATTTCAACAGGTAATGAAGCCTTTTTCAAGGACTTTGGAGTTTTCAATTTTTAACATTTACCTCAGACTTGTGTTACCTCTTTTATATTTTGATGTCTTAATTGGCTTATATCATGAAATTCAATCTCCTGAAGTTCAGAATGCACCATTTTATACATTTCTTATTTATCTTTTATAGCTATTTTCTATATAAAATTTTTATTAGATGGAAAACTAGACACTTTCTTTCCTAATAGTCTTACCAAAAATAATAAAAAGCATTCAGGTCATTGAAGGCAGCTGAACTACTACATTGAAAGTGAAATATAAGGTATTACCTAAATACTTATCAATCACACTCACTGGTATTCCTGAGACTGTATTACAGGGCTCAGAATAGACATTACTTTGGTTAATGGAACTTCATTTTTCAAAAATGTATCAAGTTTAGTAATTGTTCTTTATTTGGCATGTCAATTTTTCAAATAAAAATGACAGCTTTATAAATAGTATGATTAAATGACTTCAGAACTGTGGACATAAAAAACAAATGATGGCTGGGACTTAGTTTGGCAGCAAACAGGTTTGTCTAGATTGTAATAAAGCAGTCATATCAAAAATTTGAATTTAGCACAGTGTATTATGAGATTGTACAAGTACAGTTTAACGTGGACACAAGTTCATTTTATGTTTAACATTAGCTCTCTTGAAGGTCTTGTACCATTATTTTTAAAAGAATAAGTCTTGCAAGGAAAAAACTGCATAGGGCACAAATGGTAATTATTCACAATTGGAAACTGGGTAACATATTCAGCATCTTTTTGCCAAATGACCAAAGCCTGGATTACTTACTCTTGCTTACAATTATGTGAGTACTAGGAGCCTCTTAGAGATTCAAACACTGGGCCCTGACATTTTTTTAAATTTAAACTTATCTAGACTCAATTTTATTAAAAAGATAGTATGAAATACTCTTTGCTCTTCCCGAATAATCTTAATCTCTTTTAAAGTTCTGCTGCTAACTTAATCTTATTCAGAAAGAGAATCCACCAACCTTTAGGTCAGCTGTATAAAATCTTATCTTGGTATTAACCACCTGAAGATCATTCATACCTTTGAAGTCGACTTACTTGCAGGTTGAAATCTTAAATATACTCTGTAGAATGTTGTTTTCCACTAGTGATCATCTTTAAGTATAAACTTGAAAGTAACCTACTAGCAAATTTTCTTTAAATTACAGAAAATAAGTCACCTGTGGCAGCCGATCATGAAGTGCAATGAGAATTTATTCCTGAATAGACAAATCATTTATGCCAAAAATACAGCTTGAGTATTAAATGGCTATGGTTTAAAATCATTTGTTAAATACCTATGCAAGTTGTTACCTCAACTGTTATAGCAATTATACCTCATTAAAGATTTATGTGGTCAAGATACCAGAGTGCAGCCTTTTTTAATTTCAAGAACTACTTTTTACTTAGGTGCTAAGATGTAGAATAGTTAATTTTAGTGGGACTTTTTAAAAACTCTGGATGTTTGTAATATAACTGCTTGTTTCAGTACTTATTTCATTGTAAAAAAAATGTGTAAGAAAAAAATAAAGTGACTTAGCCCTTAACTTCTTAATCTATGGAGGTGGTTGTGCGGGGGTGGGGGAGGTCGGGGTGGGGGGAAAGGGTGGAAATAACAATTTCCTCCTTTATGCTCAACTTGCTATGAACCTAAAATTGATGGGGGGAAAAGAACAGAAAACCTAGACAATGAACAAAAACTTAGATTTCTTACTATACATCTTTGTTGACTTTCACATTCTAAATTGATCTAACAAAAAACAACATGTTTTGGTTGTAAAATAATTTACTAAAGGCACTATTGTTAAACATCAAACTAATCATTTGTTACCAATAAGGTACATCATTGTAAACAAGACAAAATGATTTCAAGTTACATGGCTAACAGGTAAACAATACAATCTTAAGTGACAGCTTTCCTATTTACAAGATCCCGTCTCCTCCAGCCATTCCTGTCGCAGTGATGCCATTGATCAGCAGTTACCTGGGAAGGGCACTTGGAGCTCATAATCGGCTTGAGATCACTACCACTAAAGCAGTCTTACTAAAGATCCAAAATTCTTTACTCACAGTCAGCTCTGAAGCTCTTGAACTTACAAATCAAGATAACCACATTATACCTCCTACAAAAGGTGCGAATTCAGAACCCCAAAAGCTGGAGGGCCCAAACCTTATGTAACACATTCAGGCATGAATTGGTGAGTTCTGCCACTACCACATCACAAAAGATGGAGAACTTATTCAAAGGTAGCTACTAAACATTAGCACCATAATAAACATGGCTCATATAGCTAAAAACTAATTGTTTATCCCAAGTAACATTTCTAACTCTAATGCTGAAAGAGCAGTTGTGTAATGTATAATAAATGATCTAAGTCATAGGTTTCTCTGTCTATGAGGAAAACTTGAAACAAAATACTAAACATCCTAGAGGCAATACTGTGTTAAAGCATATATGAATTAAGGCTTTATCTCGGTTCCTAAGTTCTGAAATGGTGTTGGAACATTCCCAGCAAATCATTTACATAAAAGAATTTAAGCAGTATTAAAGAATTGGTAGTGGGTCTTAGTTCAAGCTAATATGCATCTTACATTCAACTTGTGCACTCAGCTGCTATGAGTGTCACTGTGCCTCACTTCCTGAAATGTAACGATACAAATTCATAAACCTGTAGTGTTAAGAATCCATGCCATTAAGACAGAATGTTAAAGAATTTGGCTAACAATAAAACCCTCCAAAGTTCAATTTAACTTTTCTAGCTAGAGTAAGATCCACACATGGTTAAGTTGCCTTTTCTTTGCTTTTGACTTTGGTTTACTGAATAAGCTGAATACATTTCCGTATAAATACTACCACTTGACAAAAGATCTAAATATTGAGATTTTACTCGATATGTTTGATGTCCATACAATGTTCCCATTAGATCATATTTAAATTAGTAAATCCAATGTCAGGGAAAGAATGAAAAAAAGTCTATAAAATCCTACAAAGGAAAGGCAAATATTCTTATATCTGTAACATTACAAATATTCTCCCTCATCATATGCATGCCACCTTGTTTAAGCCACTATGTCAGAAGGATAGTTTCAGTAGAGGTCTGCCATTCAAATAAAAGACTACACTTCCCTACATTGAGTGAAGTTATTTTCTATCCAAAATTATAACCACAGACATTGAAATGTAGCTCTCAGATCTGAAAATGTCTTTATTTTTTAGAAAATGGATTCCAGGAAGGTTAAAAAGCAATACCAGAGAGTAGAGTTGCAGAATTGGATGTAGTCATTCAAAGCATTCAATTAAGAATATGGCAATATAAATACCTGAAAAGCATTTCTTGTGTTCGAAACAAAATAAGTCATTCCTAACTAATTGAGCTTTATAGCATTTCCTAGAGGAAAGGAGGATGGAGAGGTGGGGCAGGGAGAACAGTTAACATTGAGTCCTGAAAGCTTTTTCCTTGGTTAATTACATTAGATAGTTTGCCTTTGATCAAATTCCTTCCTTTTTAAACATGGATAAAAGTTTTACATAGGTCCACCATTAAACAGACAACATGTAGCAAATAAATTCTGGTATAATGTATTCCAACAAAGCTTAGGAAATAAAAGATGCGGTGGTGGCTTTGGACTAAGTTTAATAGTCATCTCCTCTGCTGACAACTTCTTTACATGTTGGACGCAACAGTATGGTATGTTCAAACTGCGCTGTATATGATCCTTTAATGTCACATAATGGTGGATATGGATCTACAATGCCCAAGTCACACAGATTCTTCAGAGCCATCAAATATTTACTTTCTCCCAAGCGATCCAGCCATCTGCGGCAGAAGGCAAGGGTGCCAAAGTTTTCATTGATAACGTTCAACAAGTGTTTTGTTCTTGGAAGCCTAAGAGAAGAAAATCCAAGATTAATAAACATCTAAAATGTTACCAACTCATTTCCCCCTTTAATAAAAAAAAGCAAACTGTAGCTCTTAGTTATTAAAGTTCAAAAATATTTTGTTGCCTCTTTCAATATCCAAAGCCAAAATATGTAATAGCCTATACCTAATGACAGATGTCAGTGAAGTGAGATTAGATGAAGGCTATCTTATCATGTTTAAGTGATTGTGCACCTGTTTTAAATTCCTAGCATCAACAATATTATGGTGGGAATTTCCTTTTTTGTTCATCAAACTGAAAGATTTGCACATCAAAAATAGGTATAAATCCATCTTCAAACATCTCCAAATAACAAGTGGGAAAATATAGAAACACTTAGAAATGTTAGTAAAATAATCTCTGAAACTATTACATAATTATTGGAAACTGGATCTGAAGAGAGAATACTTGCCTATATGATTTTCATCTCAGTTAAATTTTTAAAAATATTTATTTATTTATTGCATAGAAGAACTGGGGTGTAGGCCAAAGGTGCAGGAAGTGAGAGGATTCACCAGAGACAGTGGGGAGCAGAACAGGTCGATCTACTGAAATACACACTGAGTGGAGCAGCGGGCGAGACAGGAGAGGTCTGCTGTGCAATATGTGGGTCAGCTCCCTGGCCAGGTATCGAAATCAGGCCTTAGTGGTGATAGCACCGAGACTTAAACCCTAGGCCACCAGGGAGGCCCCTCAGTTAAAATTTTTTAATGAGGTAATTTCTTTGCTATGTTGGAAAACTCCAAAAATTTACTGTTATTTAATTGTAATTTATGAATGTACCACTGTAGATTTTTTAAATGCTGTTAACTATGTAAAATTATTCACATAAAATCAATAGTTTCTTACCTTATTGGCACATGTCCTACATCAAAATTTTTCATGTAATGTGAACATTCCATATCATCATGAACAACACCTTTTCCTGTGCTACCAAAAGTTTCAATGGCATATACTTCGCCTTCCTAAAAAAAAAAAAAATTGTTGTGTGTGTGTGAGAGTAGAAGAGTCAACAAAATAGAAAAAAAATTCACAACTAATCAAAATTATCATCTCTTTATCATCTCTTCAGGCTGAAACATCCCCTACCTCCTGTAAGAACAATAAGAAATCTTCCCTGGCAGGCATCATCCACTTTTCCCTGTTTTATCACCTTAGCAATTCATGGTCTTTCTGTATTCTACTAGAATGCAGACTTTACACAGACAGCAATTTTTTCACTACTATACCCTCAGTTCCTAATAAAGAGACCGACACAGATGCTCAATAGATTATTCACTAAGCGCTGAATAATGATCCTTTGACATATACACTTCTACAGTTATTTTGAGTCCTGATGTGATCAGAAACAATTTGCATGAAACTCACATGGCCCAGTTCCTCTTAGGATCATTGTGAATCGCTCAACATACTGTAATTTTGCTCAATATACCATAGACTCAACTATCACTAGTTTTAGTTTGGTGGTGGTGGAGGGGGAATCAAAATCTTTTTCACTAGGAGCAATATAATGGCACTCATACCTCCATTCTTGTTGCCTCTCCTCCTTTCACAATGGGCACTGTTTTCCCAGCATGTATTCTATATGGCCCAATTGAATGTCCATTTAGATTACGAATTGGTTTCACTGAAATAATAGGGAAAAAATAGTTATTCATGGTCTCTAGACATTTAAACAGAGCTTCTTGACATTGTGGTACAGAGTTCAAGCATTTATTTAGGAAAAAGACATTGTTCTGGCTAAATAACCTCACATTAAGATAGTCAAGTACAAACTGAAAAACTAGTGGGCTATGAAGAGATGTTCACTGCAATGTCATTAATAAACTAGAAGGGAGTAAGGGAAGATGGTGGAAAAATGTCATCAAAGGAGAATACTGCAAGTAAAAGTTATAAAATGCCATGTACATAATACCATGAAAAATATGTATATGTATACACAGACCAAAGGTAATGTGAAAATGAGAAATCTGTTAATAAATTATGAAACCATAAATTTAATTACTACATTAACTCTTCAAATTTTAATCTAAACAATCCCAAGGTCCTGAGATGAATGACAGAACAAACTGTGGTATATCCACATAATGGAATGTTACTTAATAAAAACTAAAAGCTAGGTATTCGTTTAACAATTGAAATAAAACCTAAGTTACCAAAAAGGGTTCGTTATACACATACTGTGCAATTTCATACATGAAGCATTCAAAATTAATATTCTATACACACACACACACACACACACACACACAATCAGACTAGAATTTATGAATGCATAATTAGTGAAGACATGAAGAAAAGCAAGTACAAATACTTTAGTACTTAAGATAGGGATTTACTAGAGGAAGTCTTAGAATTGAGAAGGGATATATGGAACTGAGAGCTCTGGAAGGCTGTCAATATTTTATTTCTTGAGGAATGAGGTTATATAGCCTTTATAGCTCTTTATGTGAATTTTTATGTGGTGTATATTTTCAGTGTTTAGTCCAAATATTAAAAAATTTGAAAAAAAATCTAGCTTTATCTACCACTGTAATCCCCAGTATGAACTACCATTCTTCATGAGCAAAATTAGGAAGCAAGGTTTTTTCAAATCTGTAACAATAAAAGATTGACAAGTTGGGAGTGGTACAGAAAAATAAAAATTAGTTCTTCAAAAAGTCCTTACATAACAAAATAATTCTACAATTCAGCAAGCATTTCTATTTCTTTAAAAGTCGGCAAATTGACCCCAGAGATGAATCAAAACATACTTAACTAAAAAAAAAAATAAAAGAAACAAACTGAAAGGAACAAAAGTTTAAATAAAAAGATCAGGCATACCAACCTAACATTAACCAAGTTACATAGAAGAATCAGAGCACAGGGGCATCCATCTTTTATTATACAAGGATGACAATGGCAAGCTATTCTGAGACCACTAACTATAAAAGTAATTTCTTGATCAAGGCAGATAAAAATCACTCCCTTGAGTTCTGTAATATGGAAACTGTTTCTGAAAGTTTATCTAAAGTACCTTTCATCGTCCCAACATCATAATGTGTCTATACCCTTTCTGCATAAGACATTATAAAAAAAAAAATACTGTAACCTTCAACTAACAACCCTATCAATATAATAAGTAGTACTAAAAAGGAGTGCTAAAATAAGAACCTAAATGTTGATGGCTTCGTGACTGAAGAAAGAAGATAGGGATATTAGGTATTCCAAAATTACAGCTTGAAATTGTTAGGTGGTGACTAAATATTAAGTTAAATTGTTACCTAGTATATTTTTAAAGGTAGTCGATATGCCAGCCAAAATTGTAGAATTAGGAGAAATAGAAGGATGATTTGAGAGTTAAGCTATTTGTTGTATCAATCCCAAAAACAGGGGTAGGAAATTACATGCATTTGTTAATACTCATAAATTCCATAAAACTGTGTTTCTCAAAATAACCCATGAAATGTTTCTTAGGGCCTCCCTGGGAGCACAAGGGGTTAAGTCCTAGCACCACAAAGCTATCAGCAGCTACTGCAGCATGAATTCAACACCTGGCCAGGGAGGTTCTCCTTGTCTCGCCAGCTGCTCCCCTCAGCAGTGTATTTCAGTCAACCTGCCTGTACTGCTCCCCACTCTCTCTCTGGTGAATCCTCTCACTGCCCACACCCCAACTCTTACATGCATGAATAAATAAATCTTTTAAAAAATGTTTCTTAGAAGTTAGAGACATATAAGCTCAAGGTTAGGCCTGCTTGATCTCAAAGCACATTTTATTCTGTATCCTACACCTCCCTACCAAGTATGAGCAGTGTTAGGAATTTTCCGTTTGGTACTGATGTTCAGAGGATCAGGAATCTCTAAGAGCTCAACAAGGACAAGCACTGTCAACCCTCAAAGAACATTCTGCACTTGGTAGAAACACAATGGTCTTTAAGAGTCAAGAGATGAATGCAAATACTAAATGGTGTGAATTTACTGAGAAGGAAGCATGAGAATCTCAAAGAACTATTAAGCAGAGATAGGAACCAATTAAAGGAAATCCTAAAAGCTAGGTACTCATTTAACATTCCTTATTCTTTAAGAAATGTTCCTAAGAAAGTTACTAGAACTATTCCTTAAGAAAGCTACTAGAAAATACATGGCAGGAAGTAAAGAGCACAGATCAGGAAGGATAGTGGCTGGTCAGATAGACTCAGAATGAGAGGAAGGCAGTGTCTGGGACAGACCAAGATGCGAAGAGAATAAAGTTAAAGGAGAGACTCTCAAGGAATCACATAGCCTCTAAATTCCAAACTAAAAAAGAAATTAGTCATCAGTGAAAAGACCTCTTTCTAGTTTCTCTCTGAGCCTTGGCTTGACTAGTCAAGAAAATCTAGTTAGCATCTTGGTCACCCCGCACAAAACTCCCAGCTGTCTTTTTATCAACTACCAGAGTAGCTGCCAACAGTACCTGGCCACAGCAGTCCACAGCACAAATGACCATGAGTAGGTCACCTCCCTGCTTGTCTTCTTTATATTCTTAAGAGATAAGGTGAAGCAGCTGACCCAAAACAAGCACTCAACAGTATTTTACAAAACAAATCTGCAGAGGTCCAACACACTTCAAAACTAGATACATATTTAAAGAACATACCTTGATAAGTCTTCCCATCTATTTCAACTTCATAGGACTCCATAACTTCTTGGATAGCCTCACCAACATCACATAGACGGACATCAATTCCAGCACACTAAAACCAGGAAAATGCATACTTTGTTAATCAAAGCTCATAATTTTACAGCAACTTAAGTTCTTAACATTTAAAATAAGGGACATTTGGAAAAACTGCTTTATATATTATAAATTCCTCTACTGCCCGCTAAGACGCTAAGGGCAGTGCATCAGTCTTTGGTTAAAAGACCACCAACAGCTAAAGTACTCAAAATATGTTGACTGAAATGGTGCTTATAGTTCATTTACCTTTATTCCGGTGTTAGTGGCATCTTTTACAGCTTTTAATAATGTATCATACTTGGGATTAAAAGTGACAGTAAAAGCACAGTCAATAATCCTACCTGAAAGAGAAAACAGTTTACTTTACCAGATAGTCTATTTATTTATTTTATAGCATGTACTCTATCAATCTTGCAAGTGAACAAGAAAACAAAATACAGACCCAAACGAGGGCAGCACTCCAAGTACCCAGGTACATTCATAACCAAAGGAGAAAAAAGAATGTATGTTTTATAAAGGTTTTGGAATAAAAAAATTAATTCCAGAGTTAGTACGGATTGCTTCAAAATAGAAGCAGTTCAATATTCATCCAGGCAGTTATGTAAAATTACAAGGAGAAACAAAAGTGAGAACAGCCCAGGCAACCAAGAACAGCAATGCAGGGTAGAGAAAATGGATGGATCTCAGGGCACTAACCATCAGTTCCAGCTTCTCCAATTTAGTAAAACCTCAACTAAGTACCTAATCTAAGCTTTGCTTGCTTTCTCACTTGTTAAGTGAGATAAAAAGTATTACCTAATAGGTTTTTTTTTTTGAGAAATTAGAAAAGCTACCAAATATAAAAGTTGGTAAGTTTAAAGATTCTAAATGTTTGTTTTTATTTGCATGTCTGAATAAAGTAGGATTATATTTTTCATGCAATATAAAGGGCAATAAGTATCAATTAACCAACAGCTTTCATTAGTAGGATGCTTCAAAATAAATCTCAAAATTTGTCTCAACACAGTACTGAAAGTGAGGCATTATGAAAATGTGGGTGTTCCGTATCTAGAGCTCCATTCAACAGAGATAAGCCTCGCATTCTAGAGGGGAGGTGAGGTGAGAATTATTTCCAAAAACTCACCACTTATATGTGTTCCAAAGTCTATCTTACAGATGTCATCATATTGTAATACTGTTGTGTCACCAGCATTGGGAGTGTAATGGGCAGCACAGTTATTGAGAGAACACCCTGTAGGAAATGCCAGGCCTGCATTTAATCCATTCTCTTTTATTAGCTTTCGTGAACAGTCTTCCAACTTCTCACTAAAAAACAAAGGGGTAGGGGGAACTTGTTTGTTATCAGATTCATATACCTAACAGCTCATCTAATACAGAAAGCTTTACTAAAACTCTTAAATTATTTTCTGGGAGAGATCTCAGCACTTGCTGAACATGAATAAAAAACATAGCATCTCTGATGCTATGAAAATAATTCATTTCTTGGGCCTCTTTGGTGGCGCAAGGAGTTAAGTCGCAGCACTATGAATCACTGAGTTCGATACCCACCAGGGAACTGACCCACAAGGCGCAGCAGACCTCTCCTGTCTTGCACAATGCCCCCCTCAGCAGTGTATTTCAGTCAATCTGCCTATTCTGCTTCCCACTGTCTCTGGTGAATCCTCTCAC